>JAOTQE010104095.1:0-13687 GCA_025631205.1 Nesometra sesokonis
CAACAAATCGAGATTATTTGACATTAATGTCATTTAATAATTCTTTCTTTATTTCCTTCTTTCTTTCCTTCCTTCCTTCCTTCCTCTCTTTCTTTCTTTCATTCCTACCTCCCGTCTTCCCTCCTCTCTCACAAACTCACTCACTCACTCACTCACTCCCCCACTCACTCACTCACTCACTCACTACACCCCTCTCTTCCTTCGTTTCTCTATTTGCGAGTAACCTAATATAATGATAGAATTATTAAATGACATTAATGTCAAATAATCTCGATTTGTTGATTTGTCGGTCGATCGGTGCCAATTGTGTTATTTTATTTGAGATCATCGTATTATTTGTTTAAAGTATAACATACATTTTTTAAACAAATTCTTTTATCTTGCAAGTGTTTGGCCAGTGCGCCTGTCCGTTGGTTAGTTGGCTAAAGGACATCATCTTCTTTAAATTTCTGTGTTGTTTTTTTCAGTTGAAAGTTCCTGCGACCCAGACCCTTGCCAAAATGGTATGTGTCTGGATATTCCAAATTCAAACAAATTCCACTGTCTATGTGAAAAAGACTGGCACGGAACCTTGTGCGACACAGGTAAGACTGAGTGTTTCATTCTTTAAAATTAAAAGAAATTAGGAAAAATTAATAATGTTAGTAGATTCAAAACCAGAGTACACTTTTTGCTCAATTAAGACTTAAAAATCAAACTGATAATTATTGATTAAAACATGACTTTTATATTGGTCCATTTCGAAAGATAAGCTTTACATACTCACCAGCATATTCTTTTATTTAATGATAATACAACAGATTAATAACAATTTGAATATTTTCATAGCGCATTTCCATGAGGGGTACAAAGCGATTTTGGACCTACGGACTCGTTCTACATAGGGTCAAACAAACGGGTAGTTTCCCTTCACCATCTGATAATGATCAGTGTTGGTTTTGTGGTTTTGTAGTTTTGATTAACCATTTCAAATTTTCTACAATTGATTTTGTTCAACAGTACTATTTCCATATGAAAATTTATAAAATATTTTAAAGGCATACTGTTTTCAAAATTTGTAAACGTATGGAAGATCACGGTTTTTGGAATAAATAGTACTCTTTGGTTTACATTTTTATGAAAAGACTATTCTTTTTCTATGCAAAGACTCACATGGATAAAGGCTTAGCGCCCTGAAGTTCATGTATTTTGGAAAAAATATATCCAGCCACGGACCCATGTTCACGATCGACTTGGTTTTTGTTTTGAAGTTGGAACACTCCGTAGGTCACCTTAAGTTTACTGTAAGCCACTTTATTCCATGTTTTCAAAATATTTATTTTGAAATCTTAAAAAAAATGCTAAATTAAGCAAACACTTTCAACGAATTACTTATTCTTTACAGAGGTTGCATGTGTGAATAATCCGTGTGTAAATGCAGTAACCTGTATTGACCAATCAGATGGTGGATTTGCATGTATCTGTGAAATGGGATGGATTGGTGACTTATGTGACGAATGTAAGTAGGACTTCAATGCGGACGATTTCATTATTTTGAATAAAACTTTTTTTTTATGTAGATTCGTTAAGACTATCTCAAAGACAAGCCGACTGATTGACCGACCGACTAAAGTAAAATATCTATTATATTGAAACCAATGGTCATTTGTTGACAAAGAATGTTTGGCAGAATAATAATGGGACTCAACCTACCGACCGACTAACAAAACGATCGACCGACCATCAGACTGACCGGCCGAACGAACGAAAGACCGAGCGACCGAAGAAACGATTGACGGATCGAACGATCGACCAAACGAGCGAGAGGGTGAATAAAGAAGTAATTTCAGTATAGACTGCAATCACCACAATGTGTTCAAGCTATGAAAACCAACAAGATTACATAAAGCTAATATCTCGCCACTGCTGTCCGTGTTCAATGGATCGGGATCTAGATTAGAATTGAGCTAGACCAGTGGGTCTCGATATTATTATTAGCCAGTTGAACTGAGTTTCTGGTCAATATAGGTCTAACTTCTGAAATTAGGTGATTCATGTTGTTATGTATACTCATGAGGAGGAAGAAAAAATTATAGTATCCAGGGTATGCTACGTTAGTCAATGTAATGGGATTATTCATGATATCATCTTAAATATAAACCAGAACATACTAGCCTATGCTCAAACTGACGTCCATTAATGTCGCTTGCCTTGAAATTTTTAAAAGAAATCTAAAATGTTGGAAATACAGTAATTTCTTTCATTTCTATACTTTTTATAAAGACAGGCAACACATACCATTACCACATACCACATTACCACATACCATTACCACATACCACATACCATTACCCCATTTCAACATACCATTACCACATACCACATTACCACATACCACATTACCACATACCACATTACCACATACCACATTACCACATACCACATTACCACATACCATACCATTGTTTAACAGATTGAAGATACAGGCCTACTTAGACTTTCCTTATGTCATTATGAGTAGAACTGTAACTTGGTGATTTAATAGACTTGCCTTCCAATGCCGTCCCGAATTCAACCTGACACAACAGGTTGCCTTCCACGACCTAGCAACGTCATTCCCTAAGTCATAATGAGGCTTGGTTTAGAAAACACCACGCAGTTCTCATCTTGTAGTGCCAAAAAACTTGGCGTTGGATGTGACAAGAAGTTATAAATAAAGTCATCACAAAATATAATTTCTAATGTTTTTGTATTCATATAGCTACAAGTGGCAACACTAGTCCGAAGGAAACAACACCATACATTAGTCAGCCACTGACAACAGCATCGTCAGTAGCCGCAGGACAAGATCAGACATCAATAGGTAATTGTGAGATAGAAGAACAAATATTTCTTGATCATGTCAGGGAACAATTAATTTAACTGTTCCCTGATCATATATCTGAAAATTGTTAATGTAATATGACATTTTTTGAGATAAACAACATTTTTAAAATTTGACTTTTTTTGTTTCTGCGTATTGTGGAAAACTAGCGTTGGGACTTATGTCGCCCTTGGCTTGGCTGTCACATGTCTATGCTCATGATGGTTGTAAATCAACATTTTAAATTAATAAATTTGTTTTATTATAAAATGGAAATATAAACTGTTGCTTTTAATGCACAGTCGTTTAATGTCGAGACTGCACTATTTGAAGATTTCGGACGTGTTTGAAAAAAACTGTATGTAATATATCTCCAGCTAACAATATAACGTTAAGAATGTTATATAACGTTTATTTTGGTGTTAAAAACGTTATTTTGTAGAACCATAAGTACGTACTTTTAACCAAGTTTCACAACATCTAACGTAATTATAACGTTTGAACATTCATATAACGTTTGTATAACGTTTTTCAAACGTCATTTTGTCACATACCAAATCACAACGTCCACGAACGTCATAAGACCGTTTTGTGTTTGTTGGGTCGGAACTTATAGTATGCCATTTTACTTTATTTTCTGCAAGTTCGTATAGTACCGTAATTTTTGGAGAACGTTATGCACTCTATTGATTTGTTAAAAAAACTTTTCGTAACAATTAGTATTACAATTTTCGAAATAATTTCATATTATGGGAGATGTTGGGTAAGCCTAAATTGACAAATCTTACAAACACTTTTATGTTGCAGGTATGATCGCTGGTGGTGCTGCTGCTGCTGCTTTAGTTATCATCATTTTGTTAATAGTTGCAGTTGTGATTATTCGCAATAGACCAAGGTAAGTGATTCTCCATAATTTAATTGTAATGTGCACATATTTCTTGTCTTGTTTTTCTATAACAACTCATACCAGTGCTTTTATATTATTATAGGCCTACTTACTATTATTTACTACATCTTTCATTTACGTAAATGTAAATACTTGAAACAACTTATACAACAAAGGAGTAACACTTTTTGTGAGGAAGCCAATTTAAAACTTAATTTTTCCAAGACAAAGGAAATGATGATCGATTTCAGACGTAAAAGACGAGGTCACCATTTTAAATAACGAACCAGTTGAGATTGGTAATTCTTACAAGTACCTTGGTACTATTTATGAAAACAATCTCAGCTGGGGATTAAACACAACTTTAATAAAATTAAAAGATTGTACATACTTAGGAAACTAAGTGAATTTAAATTAAACAGTTGTATTTTAAAAATGTTCTATAATAACTCATTTATCGAAAGGCTTTAACCTTTTCCTTTATATGTTGGTTTTATATATCAAGGATAGATGGGGATTACAAAAGATAGTTAATTTATGTTCGAAGATCACCATGTGTAAATTACGCAGTTTTTCATCATTTTGTGACAAACAAAATTTAGTAAAATGTAAACACTAGAGCATGCCCTATTTTCAGAGTTTTAACTTCTACCACATGGTCTCCGATATTGCAGTCCTGTGTAAAACAAAACGGAAATTAAATTCTTTTGTTGCCACCAAAAACAAGGCTACTGAAGGGAATAAACTAACGTTAGGTTGTTTCTAACTACTATAGCGAACCGCCTTGAGTTGATAGAATCTGACATTAATGATTATACTTCCAAATATTAATGTTTCCAATGCTCATTCTATTTCAAATTTAGTTCACCAAAGCCAGCTTTAAGTGGCCTCGAAAACCAAACGTACGAATTAGGGTAAGTAAAATCATTTATATAAACATAAACTTTAACACCTCAACATATTAGACCTATAACCTTTCCTTCCAAGCCGAGGTTTTTACAGCAACAATAATTCTAGTAGAAGCACTAAATGACATACCGTAACTAATTACTTACTCCCGGATCTTGCAATCCACTACGCAGTCACATTCTTCAAATTCTTTCACTTATTAGTATTTTTTGAAACTCCAATCTGGTTTTGCTGTACTTTCTCATCTTATTTTTGATGTCTTTGTTCCGGATCCGATATAGCTTGCAATATAAATCCATGTATTACTTTCCATGGAGTTGAGCAACACGGGCCTGTCCTGTCCCTTTCCGTTATTTTGACAACTGCTTTTGCATACACACTGGACCAATGGCTCAGCGCTTCATCCAAAAGACTGCATTATTAACTTCTATTTCAACGTTCCGGCAGACACACAAGGAGAGTCGTGACATTGAGCTAAATACCACTCTCTAAACATAACTAACTTTAGTCCAAGATTACATTCAGATTAAATCCAGTACTAATTAAAAATGATATTCTCAAAGATAACTGTTAGTCCAGACGTCAAGTGGTACCTGGTTTATGTTTTTTCCATTATTACTTTATACCTGTTATAATTTAAATTATTGTTTGCGAAAATTAACCTAATTAATATTTTATTATAATTACAGAAAACCACCGATTGATGACCATGAATATGACAACCCAATTCAGAAGGACATTAAGTCGATCGACGAAAAGTCCACCGATTATATGGAACTTAATGGCAATGATTACCAGGATCCAAGAGAAAGCGTTTATACAGAAATACCAAATTCGTATATGGAACTTTCATTGCCTAATAATCCATATATAGACCTAATCCCTAGCGCACCTAATACCTGATTAATAAATTAAATATCTCAGAAAGTATAATTTTTTCGAGTGATATGGATCCTCATTATTTAATTACATTTAAGTGTTGTTATTACAAATGAATTTATATTAATTTTAAAATAAAAACTAAATTGTACAGATAGTAGCGATGAAGTCCAATGCTTTTAAGAAAAGCTACGCATTTTATATACAGTATTATCTCAATATCAGGCATAATTGTTATTGTTGGCCATTTCTAGAGTGCATTATACAAAGTCTCTATTCACTTTCACAAGTGTCTTTTGAAAAAGAAACAAACAAGAAAAAGAAAAGAACATATGTAACAGTTAGAATGATGGGAAAATGTGGGTTAGAGCCTCTCTTTGAAAATTGACAGAGAAGGAGACTCACGGACAGTAACAGGAAAAACATTGCAAAGTGTAGGCCAGCAATCACGAAGGACCTTTTACCACTTCAAACGCCATGGTGGAAAATAAAGAATAGACCCACAGTAGTAAAATTGGAAGTAGATCTGAGAGAGTACGAGAACACGTTGTTGAATTAGATTGGATGTCTAAATGGGAGATTGAAAATGAAGATTTCTATATCAGTAACATTAACAATATCTATAACAGTAGTGACATAAGCACAATACGATGTTTTACGTGTTGCGAATGTATTTGACTTTAAAACATGACCACAGTCTCAATGTACTAATAATTTTGATTTATAAATACGCGATTTTTAAATTATAAAAAATAGCATAGGTCTAATATTATATTTATGCCAAACTTGCCTGTAACGCACAGTATTTTGCTATTTTATTTTTATTTTGTTTAACATCCATAACATTTTGTAATAACAAATTGGATTTGACACATCCACATACGGGATGAGAACTACGCCATACTATCTAAACCAAGTATTATTCTGTGGGTTCTGGAGTGGCGCTGTTAACTCGGTTGAATCAAGTGTGTGGCCAGGTTTGAACCCGATATCCCAGAATAAAGGCAGGAATTTTAACCACCAAGCTACAGCGCCAATTGTTTAAAACCAGACAGTAAAACTTACAAAAGATCTAATACAGTATCTGGTTTTGATGCATTATGATTGAAGAAAACGTGTATTGAATAAAGCACGGCGCTGGCTGATCTCTGTAACCGCTCTCTATTTATAATTTCCAATAATAAGTGTAAATATTTCGTTTAATTTATCTTGATTTATAAATGTTTTTATGTTGTTAATGATTATGAATAAAGATGTTGAGTAATGTTAAGCAGGGGAAGCTTTTGTTTTACTAAAATGGATCACTAATTATAGAAAAAAAAAACAAAAAAACATGTTAACATTAAACAAAAAATAGGCTTATAATTAAAAAGCGGCCTCCTAAAAAGTTGGACAAAAAGTCGTGTTTGATTATTTAGGCCTGACCTGGGCTCCCAAGTCTCCAGAATTAGCCTGGAGTCTCCAAGAATTTCACTTGATCTCCAGGGCTTCAGGAAATACACAATTTTCTACAGGAATGTAATTTTTTTATGATTATCTCCAGGGTTTTTAGTAAATTTGCAATTGTAAATACAAAATTATATAGTGTTTTTCTTTCATTCATTAACTAAACAACTAAACAACACTAAATGAGGTTTTGAGGTTCTTTGTCAAGAATTGTACTTCTTATAGCAACAATAGTAAAACCCTTGTTTTGTAACAATCAACGCATTGTTGATTTTACTTTTACCGTAGATGTCCATATAGTACCCAAAAACAGTTAAAACTCTTGCTGACTAGGGCAGGTGATTTTTCACAACAACCTGGAGGCAGAAATGAACAACAGTGAGTAGTAGAAACCGTAGAGAGACGGTTAAAGCTATAAGTAGGCAATGAGTTCTGGAAAACACCACCAAGAGTCTGGAGAATCTGATTAAATCGAATAAAAAATACAATTGAGCATGCGTTATAAAACGAATTCGCAAGTTCAGTCAATATTAATGACGTCAGATGACGCCTAATGGTCTCTTGGGAACACACTGAACATGCGCAACTTACGACATAACCTCGAAACGTCTCCTCTCCAATTAAGAATTCGAGCCAGTTCCGCCACTATTGTTAGCTGGTAGTTCTACGTGGCCAAACTGGTAATAGCAGAAATCTTAATGGTACACAGGAGAACACGAGTTCGGAGGCTGGATCTGGAAAAAGTTTTGTTAGTCCAAATCGATCAATAGGATACCTTTTCGAACTGATGTGTGGAATTTTAACTATTAGCTTAACAGTGTACAATGTACAGTAGACCTATGTTAAAATGTTACGAAACAATAGATAAATCCTTTGTTGCTAGCAGTAACGAAAAATGAGGTCACAACCAAGGACTTGTAACTTGAAGTTATAAGTCTATTGCTATGCAAAACAAACAATAAACAAAGCATTGCTGATTTTATATATCCGAGTTTAAGGTGCTGTACAGTATTATTCGTACCGCCAAACTAAAATAAATCGTAGGATCTTTTGGTTTAAACAAATTTAAATGTTAAAATATGAGGTGTTTGAAGTTTGGTGCGATGCTTTTTTAAAAATATTTTCTTGTTTATTTTTGCTGTTGAAAGTTTCCCCTTAAGCCGGGCACACACTGCGTCGTGCGATGGTAGTACGACCGTCGCACGACTAAACTGACGCTTTCTGTGTGTACGGTTTCCAGACGCAGTAACATTCTACTCGTCGGCCGACGGTTTTTAGTGATTTTCCTGTTGAATAACTAAAAAAGCCGTCGGCCGACGAGTATCGATGACTTTCAGCGCGTCTGGAAAGCACACATACAGTGAGCGACGGTTTAGTCGTGCGACCGTCGCACGACGCAGTGAGTGCCTGGCTTAATAGGCCTATTTTTCAATTCATGGACGCGTCCTAACCCGTTCGCAATTGAGGCTAGTAAAGTAATAAGGTTTTCGTTGAATAATTACAATAGAACTCTGTATTCAAGCACTGTTTAATCAATAATTAATTTCGAATTTAATTGAAAGTAAATACAAAGCCAGTATTGACCATCGATCTTCGAAGTGGCAGTTTATCGAGATAACTGTAAAAATCAATTGGAATTATGGATCACCGGCGTTGACAATGTTTTCTAAAGAGATTATCTCATATAAATGGCCTCTCATTTTTTCTTTAAGGTTTGTATCTCGAGAACCACGTCGGCACTTGCATAGAAATTTATGATGGGGATGGGTCCAGAAACTTACTGGTAAATTAAACTTAATGGGAAACCATTCCGACCGGGGTGGGCGTGTTTCCTGTTTTTAGTTTAGTATGGAAACTTAATTCTCAATATTTTTGTGGCTCTTTTCTGTTAGAATCGCTACCCCTTCCCCGTTGATCTGGGGGAGGAGGGTTACACCTATTTCGCATGCTCATGTACAGATAACGCTTGTGATAATCTTTTAACCCACTGATGCCCCTGAATTCATCACTGATAATGATAGTTATTTCCTAATCTGTCTGCCAGTTTTATTCTAACAATTAGATCAAGTCCTCACATTGTCCTAAGACGTATGGATAGCACCACTAGCGTGAATAAATGGAATGCTACTAAAACAAAATCTCAAGGATTTGCTTAGGACATTAAATTGGCCTAAATTGTTTATTTCCACTGGATTTGGTTTACACATCCATTATTTAAGTTGCCATAGCTATATGAGTAAATCTTATTTTCGTAAGCTTGAGAAGGTATTGAAGAAATCTATAAAAACAGACGTTGATATTCATTGTAGCAGTTCGGCGTTTCCTAAAGTACAGTAGTAATGATCGTATATTGAATAAAATGGTGACGACATGGCACTGGCATCACAGTGTACAGCAGAAAAGAATTAAAGAGAGTGTCCATGCTTCATTTAGGTTTGTGCCTCTGGAAAGAAATACAATACATTATTAGAGCAATGTAAAAAGTTGGACGTGGAACAGTGAGATATCTTAAGAATATTCTGATTTAATAAGTAATAGCCAGCACAGGGAGCGCTTTACCTGGATTCGAGTGGATTCTCCACTGCCTCAGCAGTACTGAAAAGAGTGGAGAGTTGTGGTGATGTGGTTGCGTTTTTAACAAAATGTCGGTTTCTGTGTTTGTTTGAATATACTGTCCTTCGGGAAAGTTATTTGCAACTCATACGTCTGTCTAATCGTTTAGTAATAAATTCCATATCCCATCTGTGATCAATTCTCGATAGAGAAATTAAAAATGAACATTATGTTTAACACGTTTTCAAATATAATTCAGGATGGATAAAGCTTGTGAATTAATGTGCTTATGAAAGGTTCTTCAAAATAGAACAATTGTAGATGTCAATAAATTTCTCTCCCCCATCTGTTGTCCCAATCCCGACGTCATTTCACATTAAAATTAAATTAAAAACAAACATGTTGAAAATTTTAAAATAACAATAAAACGCATAATACTTACCCATTCCTTAAATTATAAATTCCGAATTTCTAACTGAATAAAACTTATATATTTGTATTACTGACAAAATAAATTATGAAATGGTAGCGATGATGACGATGAAGATAATTATTTGATTTTCAAAAATTTATATAATTTATTAAACAAAAATAACAATTCCTTCAATTAAATAACATGTAAATACATTTGGGGTTGACCGAAAAAAAAAATTAACACATAATTGACATAAAACAAATTCAACGATAAAAAGCACTGGCGTACTTGTGTATTGTTTTAGATGCGTGAGGATTCACCACAAAATGAGTCTCATGGTAGGAAAATCAAAAAAATAGAGCACAATGTAAGCTGTAATCTACACGTTAAATGACATTCACTAGATAAGTAGAAGCAAAGATTCGACCATTTTAAGTTTCCATGTATAGATACACGGAGAGAAAATCGCACATAAAGCAATTGAAAAATAAATAATTAAATGACTATAAATCTCAGAAAATCTTATTAAGTACACTTTCCTGCTTCATTAGCAATTTATGACATAATTTTAGGAGGCAGATTTGAATTGCACGACTTTGACTAAGCAGCAGCAGTCTACCAGACATTATTATATTATTTGACAATTTTATATAGCGCTTATTACAAAGGCCTCTAGGCGCTTCATAATTATTACCACATTACATTGGAATAAACGCATGGAACACAATCCAATATATTCAACAATGTTGCAACTGTAATCAGCGCACGTTATTTGTACCTCCCATAATACCCACAGATACTCCTGGGTGGAGAGAGGCAACGTGTTAATGTGTCTTGTCTAAGTGCACACACAACAAACAAGAGTGGGTTTAGAATTCATGGCCTCGTTATTGGAAGTCTGAAATGCAACCGTTCGTCACTGCTTCCACATTCTGTGTTTATCCATGTTTCTGAGTCCGCTTTTTAAGAACATGTTAGGTCGCGTTTCCACAAAATTTATCCAATATATTATGAGAAAGAGGTGTTGTTCAAATAAAAGCAAAATATTCGGGTAATTATACGATTTGTGCGATAATATTTTACCTTCAACCTTGGTCAACTTTAAAATTGTTTTTCGGTCAATGCACGGCGATGCACAAAAATAAAAAGGGAAATAACGAGAAGAAATGATAAGGTAAACTTTTTTGGAAGAAAATAGCATTGTGTTCTCAGCTGAAAAAAACAAAATGGATAATGTCGCAAGCCCCGTATGAATTGGAACATTTTATTGGAAATCGCTGCAGAAACACGGCCTAGACTTATATTTTGGTTTCGTCCACCGGTGACACGTCGTGAAATAAACAA
The DNA here is from genome assembly GCA_025631205.1 of Nesometra sesokonis. Taxonomy (NCBI): domain Eukaryota; kingdom Metazoa; phylum Echinodermata; class Crinoidea; order Comatulida; family Antedonidae; genus Nesometra; species Nesometra sesokonis. The sequence goes on from JAOTQE010104095.1 coordinate 11,275, forward strand.
AAGTGTACTCTCTCTATTTAAGTAAAATAACTTACCTGGGCATAATTCCGTAGGGCATCCTAAGAGCTCAAATCTCATACTAGGGTGTGATTCCCACGTGATTGGATTAATACGAAAAAACTGGCCTTGAACAGGTGTACTGAACATGTTAGTCAATTTATGATTCCTGTTGCTGTTTCCATTAAACACCTAAAGAAGAAGGTAAGAAGTCACATCTGTAAAGGGGCGGATCAAGAATTGTTTCAAAGGAGAGCGGGGCACAAACCAGATCCATTTTACAGTTGGAAGGACGCAGAAAGGCTGACTGTGCAAGGGGTGGGTTTGGGAGGTGGAAGATCTTCTTTGTTTGGTTGCTGTAATTATCTTATTTAAATCTTTTAAACTTATTAATTCATATTGGGACAGTGTGTCCACAAAATCAAAATTGACTAGAAATTAAACTAGAAAATCTAGTTTGAAGAAGAAACGTATGTAATATACATAACACAGAATTCATGCTTAAAGAAACTCTGCAAATAGAATTTTAATTGTGTGCTATTTTTGTTTGAACCTAAAGTTACTCTCTTCATATAATACCGTGATGTTCTTTTTACAAGGTAGGTTAAGTATTTTCTATGTTCAATTGGTTGAACAATGGAAAACATAGAGCTTACAATTGGAATAATGTCATAAAGTAGTTGCAGCCAGGTGTAATCATCAAATTTCAAGTTACAAGTGTCGGGTAGGTCTAGGTTCTAATTAATAAAACAAGACATACTGTACCTCATTTTTCTCAGCTGACAATGCTACTGAAAAATTGACACCGTCTACGCTATGAAGAACTTTAAATGTGATCACCCATTCATTCACACCTTTGCGACCCTTTGTGACTACCCCTGTAACCTCTGTAACGTTACAGAGATCAACTTGTATCCACTGATTCTGATCGCTTACTCCTGCTTTCCACGCTCCATTTGTCTTAAGTCGTCCTCGATAAGCTCCATGTGTAGCAGTATCATTGTTAAATACCGATGAAGCTGTCATTTTTGTGGCATCGATATCGTCAACGCCGAGATGATCAATACAAACAACTGCAACATATTAAATGATATAATAATGAATTATATTAATGAATCAAGATACTTTACTGTTGTTAACCGTGCTCTTAACTCTTCATCTTGCATTCGTAGAGACATCTGTCTTAAATTATCATGTTACACTTTCTCCTTAGACTTGTAAATGTAACTTGGAAATGGCCAACTATTCATCAAAATAATTTTGCAATCACTTTGACCTTATTAAGGTAAAATGGAAGTTCAACGTGAAAAAGAATATTTGTGTATCTAAAAACCGCATTGTGTACAGATTGCATTAAAAACGCGTCCTCGCCTCCCTGAATACTAACGCTTCTTAAAACCATTCAGAAAAAAAAAAATATTAAAAAAAATATTACTTACAGTCTGTGGTTGGCTCTATTGTCGTGGCGTCAGCTAAAAGAAAAATAAGAACGTATGAGTATACGATAAAGAGGTTGTATTTCTTGGATTAACCCTAGGAATTTCTTCTACACCACGCAAACGGAGCCGTTCAAAATGGAGGAATTACTTTCGCTTGGAACCATAGATCTATTCGAGAATAGACTAAAAACACAACATATAAACATGTTTCATCATCATAACAACAATGTAACAAAAATTATTCCAATTATTGAAACAACAATATATTTCGTAAGATCTGACGTGAAAAAACTTTAAAACAGAAAATATCCTCGCCTCCCTTAATATCCTCTGAAACCATGAATAAAACATATATAAAAAATTAGTTACAGTCTGTGGTTGGCTGTATTGTAGTGGCTTCAGCTAAAAGAGAAATAAAAGCGTATGAGTATACGATACAGAGTCATAAAAAGGTTTTGTAGGCCTATTTCTTGAACTAACCCTGTGAGTTTCTTCAACCCGTCCCCCGTCCAAAGAGCCGTCCAAAATGCAGGAATCACTCTCGTTTGAAATGGACCATATCGTATAGGAGATAGACTCAAAAACACAACATGTAAACATTCTAATGAGAAATAGAAGTTTTCCAAAACAACATTATTTATTTTCAAATATGCTCAACATCTCTATTACAAAGCAACTAGCATAAATCACATTTTAAACTTTTTAAAATAAAACATGCCCACATTAATTAAAGCAAAACCTGTAAGTCAAAAATGTACATGATTATAGCACTCAATACTCTGTTTTCAATCCCCATACCTAGATCAAAATTGCTATTCGGAAAAATGTTGCTTTGAAGTCATAACATAAAGTGCTTAGACACTATTAAATATATTAAAAGTGCTTAAAGACACTATGCTATTAAGAGTAGTTGTCCATAAAAATCAAAGATTTGGTGGCAGATGTAAAAAATGGATTTCTCTCAAATTTTTACCATG
>JAOTQE010104106.1:0-13686 GCA_025631205.1 Nesometra sesokonis
GCTAAAACCAAACTCGGGAGAACACTGCACATTCACTCAAATTTGTCAAATCTAGCATTTGCTCAGGGGCGCAGCCAGGGGGGGTCGGGGGGTCAGGACCCCCCTAAAATTTTGACAAAAAAATATAATTTTTTAAGAAAAAAGTTGTAGTGTAAAGAATATTATAGTATTGCATGAATTGTAACCCATCCGTCGTTAATAATGCAGTGAAACACAACTTTGCATAATTTAATATTCAATATAAGCGAGAAATTGATGTTTTTTTTTTTGTTTTTTTGCTCATCAAAACCAAACCGGCAACCACGCCCACCCGGACCTCGCTGGAACCATGCCCCGCTCCGTTGGCCAAGCCCTGGCGCCACCACTGCTGACCCCCCCCCCTTTCATTCCATCCTGGCTGCGCCCCTGTTGCTACAAACAATTGTATAAATCAAGTCCTTTAATCTTCAGGTTTGTATACCCACAGAATAAAAATAATAAATGTAAAAAAAATTGCACATTTATTCCAATTACTAAAAGCATGTCAATTGAAGGATTGCCATAGATCTATTATTACGGCTAGATAGTGATCTTAACACTGTAAAAATGGCAGTCCATGTAGGCGCCTACTATTTTGATTTCTCAGCCTCCGTCACAAACATGTAAGTTAAACAATCATAACTGTTTTACAATTATTTTATTTTTAACCTTATTTTGTCATACAAATTATTTACATATGTCACACATATTTTATGTTGTTAATTTCTTTAGATTTGGATTAAATTTACTTTCATTTATTGATAAATTAAAAACTTTTATAAAGGATTGCGTGTGCGCAATTTCGACATAGCAACAGCCTTAGAACGTAACACGATTTGATTGGTTGGATTCCAAAATAGTAGGCGCTTCCATGCAATTGCACTTTGGGCTATCTATTCTGTGGGAGTTCACCATCTAGCCGTAATAATAAATCTATGAGGATTGCACACAAGGCTATGACTAAACTAGGCAAGTACTATATTTAAAATACCAGAGCACCACTTTTTTATCAAGATTTGAACTTGCGCCCTGTGGAAGCCATGTTAACCACTAAGCTACAAGAATACAGTATTGGAAGAAGACATCTACGTAATGATGCACAATTGCAAGGCTTGCTCGTCTCCCCGAGGATTTACCCTAATCAAGCATGGATACTTAGCATGGGTACTTAGTACGGGTAGTTCATGTGCAAACAATCATTGGGGAATCAGTCATGCAAGACATTTAGTAGAAGCCAAACACTAAAAAATCTACATCCAATCAAATATTAACATTAACTTAAGAAAGACAAATGCAATGTTTCAACTAGCCAAATCCTATACTAAAATTAACTTTGAATAATTTTTAAAAGCCCAGGTTTGCTAAATAATTAATGATTTTTTTCCAGTTTTTTATACAGTATTATTTTGGCAGCTTTTGGCTCATCAACTCTGAGTTTTGCTAACCAGTTTAAAGCTAAATAGCTAAAAAAAAAACAAGTCTTCCAGCTTAACCACTGTAAATGTAATGTGAATTATCTGGGAATAATAGCAAATACAGCATTGAATGAAATTTGTTAATGGAGGATGTTTCTTACACCTATAATCAGCATCATGTTTTATTAAAAGCAGGCTGGCTCTTAACAAGTACTTGTATCTAGATGGTCTTGAGCTCACTACTAACCTTCTAAATCGTGTAAAAGCAAACAGACTAATAGACAAACAGTGGTTGGACAACCACAAGGAAATATCCAGTGATTTTTTTACAACTCAAAGGAGGCATTAGTCAAAAAATTAAAAATTGGATTATGAAAACAGACAAGCATTATCTTTAACATGCAAAAGAAGTTAAGAACAACCAGTACTGTATACATTGACTAGGCAGGGTCATTTTAAATTGCAATTTCAGAACATTTTTTGATCATATATCTGAAAATTATTAATGGAATATGAATGTTAAATATTTTAACTGTATATTTTGAAATAAAATTTGAAAAAATGATATTTGTTTGTTGTTTGTTTGTGGAAAACCATCTTTGTGAATAATGGTTCCTTTGGCTTGTGTCTGCCACATATACAGAAATAATGTTATTTTAAGACAATTCACCCCCGTTTCATATTTTTGTTCATCACTAAAAAAAATTGAATATTAACTTTATCAGACGGGCAGTTTTTGAGATCATATAGCGGGGGTTAAAAATTAAAATGATAGCAAAAGGGTCTTCTTCCTCAGACTTAAATTACATAAAATTGTCAATACAGTTGAACCTCCCGTAAGCGGACACCCTCGGGTCTGGGAAAAGTGTCCGCTTACGGGAGGTGTCCGCTTTCGAGAATTCCGAAATTTCAAGCAAAATAAACATGGTATAATTTTGCATGTAGTTGGATTTGATATAAGGTTCTATGAAGGTTATGGCACTGTGTTATACAATACATAATAATGGGATATAAGAGACAAACCATTATTATTAGTCTTACAACATACTTATATCTACAGATAACCTTTACAATTTAGCAATAAATAGTATCCATCAAATATTAATTACCCTTTACTGTTTTGTTTTACTGTATTAAGAACTTTAGAAAAATATATGGCAGTCCACAATGCTAACGAGGCAATTTTTGCAAAATTGCAATAAAATGGCAGACATCACATGTTTGTTTTTAAAAATTGATAACTACATTAAAAATAGATTTTAAAATATATTTTCTACTTACAAATAGTGGATGATCATCATCGGATAAAATATCAGTCCCATGTTTTATGGGAAAGTATTAACCATAAACATAAATTATAATGCACAAATGTGAGGTCTCGAAACAAAATGATTTGCATCGTGCGATAAAATTGAGATTATCACCAAAATAGATCTGAAGTTAATTTGTCGAGAAATTTAGTTTAAATCAATTATGAGTACTCTGGTATTTATATTTCATTATAATACATTTTTAATCAGTTTTCATGCAAAAAAATGTCCTTCATGCAGATTTTGCAGATCTATAATCTTCTAATTTTTTTTTTTTTACATTGCTTCATGGGCGATTTTCTCAAAACTGTGTTTTCATAAAACTTCAAATGCTTCTATCATCTGACCTACTAATCCAATGAATGGATCATAACTTATTTTATGCTCTATTTGAAAATCACCAATAACTCAATTTTTTATTTTCCTACCATGATACACATTTTGTGGTCAGACCTCACAATTTATTTTGCATTTCATTACTGTCTGAAACATTCCCATATTCAGTGCCCATTTAAATCCAGATGTTTTTTAACCAAGCTCATACATTATTAATTTCATAATAAATAATGTCTATATAAATTTATTTTTCTATTCAAAGAACCTAAAACAATATTTTGCTTAGATTGAATATCCACAGTATAAACCTAAACAGTTTTAATATAAAATTTTATACACATCATAAGAGCTCGAAAAAATGATTGTATGTTGCCCAAGCCCGACTGACCAATTTTGAATTCAGGGTTGGCCTTTTATTTTAGTTTCACATTTCTTGATTTGTCCAAATACTAGTACATAAAATAATCCAGAAATTTGTAGAAAATACATACAATTATTCAGGAAATTGTAAGAAATACTTCACATGATCCCACAAAAATAGAGGAAATAAAAAAGTGGTGTTGTTGTAACAGGTACCTACAAAATAAATGATTTTTCCGACTGACCAAATTTTAAAATATTTTGTTCCTGGGCAACATACAGATTTTTCAAGGTGTAACGATGTGTATAACGTAAAACAACACCCTCAACTACTGTATACAATAATTGAATCATCAAGTTTTAAAAATTATTCCTAAAAGAGTACGATTTATCTTTTAAGTTAATTTGTGGATCATCCAGCATTTTATAAAGAGATGATTTTAACAATAGACTGGTATGTCCAAGTATACATATTTAAAATTTAAAAATTAATACATTAAAAATAAAGTGTTCATAATATGTCAATGTTGTATGGGGTCTTTACCCCATGATGTAAAGAAAAACAAAGATTAATTCAAGGAAGCAATAACCTGTTATTTAGTGCAAACTTGTCCCTAAAATTTAGGCTTTGTGGGGGTTGGGGTGTGGGGCAACGCCACTTTTAGCCTGATTTCGAAGGACAACTGGCATAACGAGAACAAAAGAGGTCATTTTCTCCTATTTCGATCTGACAAAAAAAAAAATCACCCGACCATTTTTGGGCCATTTCTGCCAGAGTTATCGCTGTTTTGGGGCCGTTTTTACCTATTTTGTTCTATATTGTTCTCATGCGTGAGATCAACTGTTTATATGGTTGAGAGTTCTGCTAATGCATGAGAAAACTTTTTTTATGCGCGAGACGTCAAAAATAGGCTGCAATCCCTGAGACTCACGCATAATGCATGAGAGTATAGGATGGGTGCATCGCCTGGTTTTGAATCAGAGGCGAAAAAAACTTTACTGTATCTCCCCTATTTTGCTGGTATTTTGCAGAATAGTATTTACGGTATTAATAATGATTTTTCCAAAGCTGAAGGGAGAGGTGTTAGGACCCCAACACCTGTCCTAAATCTGCCATTACTTTCCTATATATTACTGAGAAGGGAAACCGAGGCCAAAGTGGCTTTAATACATTAATTTTTTAAGGCACTGAGGCCAATTAGGAGGGCACTGGTTAGACCAGATGCCTTGGTTAAATTTGAGCCCTGCCAGGCTCACAGGCCAAATTACTGCAGGTTAAATTTGATTTCTTTGTAGATGGATCTGCTTTTTTCTTTAAAACTTGTCACCTTTAATTAGGTTTCAGAATGAAAATAAACTGTCTTATCTAAATCTAGAATACATTCTGAAGTTCAATTCAGACTATCAAATTTCATTTGACAAAACACTTTTATGAACTCATATATGGTAATGATATAACCATGTATGGTCATGATGTGATGTCATCATGACCAAATATAGACATATCAAAGTTATTTGTCAAACAAAATTTGATAGTCTGGATTGAGCCTAACGGCAAGTCATGTTAAAGATCATCTATCTCTATTTACAATATTATAAAATGTAAAAAATAATAATATAAATATTCATTGCACCAACTTACTGGCTAAACATAAGCAGTCTCAGGCTAAACTGAATGAATACAATCTATATTGAATATTAATGCACTGTAATTCTCAATCCATACTATCAAATTTTATTTGACAAAAAAAATTGATGTACCCATATATGGTATCCATGTGTGGTATTGACATGATGTCATCATGACCAAATATAGGCATGTCAAAGTTGTCAAACAAAATGTGATAGTCTGGACTGAGCTTGAGTTTGATATTTATTAATGACAACCCTCCTAAAGATATTTCAGCTCTTAAACTATCATCTTCACTCTTACATGTATTTTTATCAACTACCAATTCTAAGTTCATTAATCTACTGTATATCAAAATAAATTAGAGCATATTAATTACCACAGAGCGATTAGTGAGAGCAGTTGGCGCGGCAGTTGCGTTTCAGAATCCCAATTCGAGAGTTTGGGGGTTTGAGACTCACTCAAGCTAGTTGCTTGTGCGCCTGGGGAATGCACTTTACTCAGTCTTTGCTTTAAGTCTTCCCAAATCTTTGATGGGTACCAATGATTTGTTGGAAGTAACCAGCGTCCAAGCTAGGGGGAGTATCTCACTCTCATTTGCTTCGCTCTACTGAAACTGGAAATAAGCTCCAGCCTGTTAGCCTTCAGGCTTGGAGAAGGATTTACTTACTTTACTAATCGCCATAGAAAACAATGAATACACAGTAAAACAAAACCATAGATGATTTTTTTTTATCTTGCACACAGTGGCGTATCCAGAGAGGGTGCTTAGGATACGCTAGCAAGTCCACTTGAAAGGTAGAAAAAATGAAATTCCAAAGCCCTTCAGAGAAAATGAGCACACCCTTATGAGAAATAAGGGGTTTTTTGCTTGCCAAAATTTTATGAGGTTTGAGCAGCCACTCCCCCTCCCCACACCCCTCAGGGATGTCACCAGCTTTTTTGACTGCCGGACAGCAAACAGCGCTGAACTGTGACCCACCCATACGCACACAATGATTCATGCTGTTCAATAAAGAAGGGCAGTTATTTCATTACATTACAAAACGTGACAATAGAACAAAAGCTGTAATCTTTTGTTTTAGTAATAAGGCTAGAATTTCAATTGTTTTTCGACATATCAGTCACAAATTTTATTGAAATTGACAATTGTTAAGGGTAGAAATAATAGTGGTGGTCGCTAGCCTAGAAATGCTTAGGAATAATAGTGGTGGTTGCTAGCCTAGAAATGTCGAGTGCCGGACGGGACCGTCCAGCACTGTCCAGCGTGGTGACATCCCTGACCCCTTTGGCAATTCCTGGATACGCCCGACACAGAATACAAACCAATATTTTTAATCACAATGCACAGTTTCAGGCATTGCCCTATAAATGTCATAACAATCACCAACTGATTTTTTACAACTATTGGTCACAAATTTAAAGAAATTTTTCATTTAGCCAGCAAGGGCAATAGTTCAGCTAGTGAGGTCAATAGTTCAGCTAGAGGTCAATAGTTCAGCTAATGAGGTCAATAGTCGATACGACTAGTAGTTTATAGTAGTTTATTCTTGACTTCTCCATTATTTGTCTCTTGACTCTTGACCTGATCATCACAAAAGCATAGACGAAGTGTTTGCTTAATAAGAACTTGTTCAGACAGGAACACACCAAATAACCAAGCTGGTGCATACTCCAAAGTGACCAGCCCAAAAAAGTCCCACTCAAATGGTGTATAGTCCCATGGGCAAGCATCAAACTGTCGTAGCACTAGTCCCGTTGTGAATTCCCACATATAAACCCATAGCGTGTATATCATCAGTCGTGTGGGTATGCTCACTGTATCTTTTAGATTAACGTACATTCTTTCAATGACCAATTTTTCCGTAGATGAACAAAGACCAGACGCTCGTCACACCAGGAAACTTCGGGTTCATGTTAACGACAAATTCCCAACCAGCTGTAAACATTATTTCTGTGAAGTATCCATGTATTGCGTAGATGTACAACCGGACCCAGACAGACAGAGCACCATTATCAAACATTTTTTCTAAAATCTGTGTGGCAAAATTCTTTTCCAGTTACAAAAAAAATCTCTTTACCTATTATTTGAATCTAAAAAAAAAAAAGATAACAAAAATAAGGAAGAATAAGTTAAATCAGGGGAAAATTACATGACTTTGTGTCTTACTCATTTAAAACAACTATTTGATGGGAAACATTTGTTTTAAAACAAATTTATGATGCCCCAAAAGAAATCTTACAATTTGTATGATTTCTTGGTTGGGGCAACCTAAATTTGTTTTAAAAAATGTAGAATTCTGACTGACAAACACGTTATCCCATAACTAAGATGCGTTGCCATGCCAAAAATATTTGATATAATTTAAAGACTTCATAAAATAAAAGGCTTAGTTTTCTAGGCCTACTGACCACAACAAAGGGTCAGTCAGTAGACAGACACAGTACAGTACACGACAAAACATCACGTGTGGGGTAGTAGTCTTGTACGTACGTTTGTTCCCTTCAGTTGACGAAGGCCTAAACAAAGGTTCGATCAGAAATTAACGACCATACTTGCATATCTTGCTATCCTAGTAATTGTCTATATCTATAAAACAAAAAAACTTGGTGATGTAAAGAAGTTGTTCAGTTAACAAACCTTTGAAAAGATTTTTCCTTTCTTCACGGTGACGATCACGAACACGAAACTGACAGTGTGACACTATTGTTTACAAAAAATATCAAAGGTCATAATATTGACCATGAGGGCGCTAAAGTGTTTTAATCCCATCTCGAGTTTCAGGGCCCGAAACTTTTGTTGTCCTACCGTCCTAGCCCGACCGATCTAATCTAAAAATTCATGGTCCCCTTTTTCTATTTCATATTTCCAATTTTTATACTAAATACATAAATAATTCAGGACATTGTTAGCCCTAAGAAATAATAAGTGTTGAATTATTGATCAGGTGCCTCAAAACGATCTCTCCTATTTTGGCGTCTTCTTGTGTTAGTAGAGGCCTACTGTTAATGTTACCTTCATGCTTTATCTTTACATTACAATTTATATAATCATTGTCTAAAAAGAGACTGATCGAGTCCACAATCCTCATGTTATAAGGCTTAAATATATATTTTTTTCACTCTACCTCTATAAGGATTGCGGGGGAGGGTTAGGTCATCGGGGACTCTGAGACCCCCCCCCCCCCCACCCCTGAAAAAAGAAGAGTAGCTGAAACATCCACCATTCATAAATACATGCACCATACATAATGCCTGCATTTCATCAATGACACCACAACACAAACTGCTGCGCGCTCAAAAGTTTGCGTGAAGTAACGCAAAACGCGCGCGAGCACAACTGAGTTTATGGCATAGAGTTGAATATACTAAGAAAGTATATTCAACTCTATGGTTTATGGCCACACTTGGTGTCAATGGCAATTTGTCCGTCCGTTTCTTCATCCATTAATTAATCAATCAATCAATCAATTTATCACAATCAATAAGATAATCAATTTAATCAATCAATCAATCAATTGTTCATTCGTTCATTTATTCATAAATTCATCAATTCATTCATTATTTTAATCATTCATTTCAAAATTTTAATTGTTTATGCGGATTTTAAAATTAATTTTATAATACGTTTTAAAACACTTCAGTTTTTATTGCATATTTTACACGGTTTCAATAAACATGTCTTAAACTATTTTAACTTAATGCTAATCCAACGTTGCAATTCAGTTCGTTGCTTATGAATTATTTCCAAATAATAAACCATAAATAAAAAGCAAAAAAAAAAGAAGATGGGGAACACTTTTTCAATTCCGGATGGGCGTTGTTGCCGGTTTTGATTTTTGACAAAGCAAACAAAAAAAATCGTTATTTCTATGTTTTTGTATTTTGGTACCCTGTTTATGTTATGCATGGCCCATATTATGTCATATTATTTTTGGTAAATTTTATACCATGCGCTCCTAATAAAAGGGGGTGCAACTACGCTTTGGTGATAATGGGCGAGTTGCGACCCCCACCCGCCGCCGCGGCGGCCACTGATGTAAAAGTGTAATTTCAAATTATTCGTTTGTTCGTTTATTCGTTCATCATTCATCGGATCCATCCATTCATCATCCTCCGTTCGTCCTTCCTTTCGTTCGTTCGTTTCTTGGTTCGTGGTCCTCATTCGTTCGTTCATTCATTGAACCTCTCTTCGGACACAATGGGGTCCGGGAAAAGTGTCCACTTGCGGGAATTGTCCGCTTTTCGGTGGATAAAGAGCCAGATTTTGTAAATCACGTATTGTCCCAGACTGAACGGCATTCTTAACACAAATGGCCTAGACACCGCATTCTATATTTAAATATTATTTATCACTTTTTAAAATGAATTGAATCAGTGGATGCTTTCAGCGGTTATAGAAGGATTTTGTACTAATTCGTATTCGTTGTACAAAAAAATCACTGTATTTTTAGGGATGGTCGCAAGGTGAATTAACATACAACCATTTCAGTGTTCTAAGACAAAAGTGTCATGGGAAGTGGGCGCTATGTGAGGCACCAAATGAGCTGTGAAAAAGCGTGCTTTTGAAATTAGGTGTCCGCACAGGGAGGTTCAATTCAATTCAATTCAATCTTTATTGTCCAAAAATACAACGTACAGTTACAGTTTTTGGAAAATCGTCATTAGAAACAGGAAACTACCATAGTAAAAAACGTCAAACAACTGGTTAAAAAGTTATGAATACAGTAATAACAATAATTAAGAATTGTCAAAGATAATACCTATACAGTAAAATATATTATACCATTTAAATAAAATAATTAGAATATTAAGGTTAAACATAAATTTTAACATAAAAAACTGAGTTTTAAAAAAAATTACAGATAAAGAACAAAAAACATACCACTATCTATCACCCGACTGATTAACAATTATAATAGAACGAGGGACAAAGGTATTTTTTTCTCGTTGTACGAGAATAAAGATTCAACTGTATTTATCAGATATCCGTCCATTCACATTATATCGGGTCACACCATTTCATTCAATCCGCTGTCTGTTAGTCCATACGTCCGTATCCGTTCGTCCGCCCGTTCCCTCGTTAATTATTTCATGTATTATGTCCGTTTTTATTTGGACCCACCAATTAATTAATTTATTCATGATACTTTGATAGTTGATTTTCGTTAGAATTAAACTAATGTCTCCTACAGTCAGACCTACTCACCAAAAATAGGACCGGTTTGCTGAGAAACTTTAACGTATTATATTTATGTTGATTTATGATGATCTAAAATAATCTAGTAAGAAAGTATGATGCATACTCCAAGCAATGAGATACACGCCATCGTGACAGGATTCAATATTTCGATATAAATTATGTCATCATCAGGAATTTATTCAATATACAGTTGAACCTCCCGTAAGCGGACACCCTTGGGTCCGGGAAATGTGTTTGCTTACGGGAGGTGTCCGCTTACGAGAATTTCGGCCGATAGAGGGCCAAACCTGTAAAATTATGTATATGTCCTTATGTCTCTCATTTCACGGCCTTCTTAGCACAAATGACCTCTCAAATGTCTAAACAACCGTATTGTATATTGTTGTTTATCATTAAGATTGTTTCAGTAACATGATTCTCAGATAAGGATGATTCTATGCAAAATTTTGTATTCGTTGTACAGAAAAGTCATTAAGTTTCCCGGGATGTCCACTTATGGGAGGTAATTTGGCATACACAAAATCTAAATTTTAAGAAAAAAGTGTCCGCTTACGAGAGGTGTCCGCTTACGAGAGGTACCAAATGCACTATGTGGGAAAAAAACGGGTCTTTGAATTAGTGTCACTGTCCGTTATGGGAGGTGTCTGCTTACGGGAGGTGTCCGCACAGGGAGGTTCAACTGTACATATATTAATTTATGTCGAAATATTGAATCTTGTCACGATGGCGTGTATCTCATTTCTTGGAGTATGCATTATACTTTCTTACTTCAAGTTGATTAGTGGACCTTTCGGATTTTGTAAAATGATCTAGTGTACTTAATGTTTGGTAATTATGATTAAGACAATAATCGTCGTAACATACAAAAATAGATGATTATTTATAATAATGACGTTACTGTAGGTATTAATTTATTATTGATAAATAATAATATGATTATGAGTATAGAAGCAACAGCGACCTCTGTGATATCAAACTTTCTTTTCAATTTTATTAGTAAAAAATAAACGTATTATTTATGGTTAAAATTGAATCCGGAATTTTGCAAAATCTTCGGTTACAAATAATATTGAAAATAATACATTATGTACCAATTTTACATTAGAGAACAGATTGAACGTCATTAGGGAATAGACCAATAGTGACTGCCTATTGATCAGTGATAGGAGGAAGGCCCGACGTTTCGCCGTCAACCAATGGAACACTGGGATATCCGTTTTGTCGGCCATCTTGGATGTGAACTAGGACTGTATGAACTTATATCATTGGAATATTGATGAAATTTAAGATGATATGCTGAATTTAAACTACGAAATACGAGTGTGTTTAAAGTTTATTAACGGATATTTATATAGCGGAATTAGGTGGAGTCATTGGTAATATAAGGGGTTCGAAACCCGAGATCATTTGATGATCAGCTGGGTTGTTCCTGCCTGTGTGGTCGGTCACAAAAAACAATCATCGGCAACCATCGTACAGCCAGGCGTTGCCCAAATGAGTTTTCAAAACCATTCAAATTAGCTTGTTTGGAGTTTAATTTCAAACATAAGGAAGATGTATTTCGAAAATACTATACACAGTTAATGTGGAATTTATTCTAACTGGATACATATCTATAATATTGCCTTTTAAACGGTAGCCTTTTGGAAATTTGGGGGAACAGTTTAGGAGAATTTTTCTAATTAATTTTAACCTTCACTTGATCAGAAAAAACAATTCCTCGATAATTTCCACAAAATGTCGAGAACTCCAGCATTAACTACTGTAATCGAGGGTCGATCACATCGTACCAGCAGCTCAAGGGTAAGGTTTAGGTTAATTTTGCTTTTTTTTAATGATCATTAACGTAATATTTGTTTACACAATGAACTCTTTTGCTAGGCCTGTATCTAGGCCCCACCATGCTCTGTGTCAGGCCTGCCAGGTCATGTTGTGGCTGCTGCACAGTCCATGCATCTAAAGTCCTCACTGCTGGATGTTGTCATTTCACCAAGAAGTGCTGTACATGCTTGAACACGCACCCACTTTCTCAAGATTGAAATATTTGAAATCAACCCAAGGTTCATTTTATGCACATTTATATGTCACTTGTTTCAATTGTCTTCATGTAAATTAATTGTTGTTTTGCAAAATAGATAAATCCATCATGATCACATGATCATTGTATTACTATAGACCACAACCCTTTGCTTACTATTCCTTTGTGTTAGGCTGTAATCACATTGAAATTGGTTGCTAATGCAATATGGTGGTAATCGAAATACTAAACATTTCAGTTTGCACCCACCAGTTACAAAAGCCCATTTTCCTGTTGATTGTTAATCCAAAATCGCTGATTTGAAATGGTGTTTGAATCGATAAAAAAGTTAACAAAAAAATTCAAATCACGCAGGACCATATTTCTTCTATTAACTATGCTATGAGCAATGAAATTCATGTAACTTCATGACGAATTGAAATTGGCATAGTCGCAGAATGCTATTTCCGACAATTAAATGCCTCCTAATTATTTAAAGTATCACGTGTCACCCCCATAGTTTACTTAGATATTTACCATGGTGCTTGCATATGTTGCTGGGGTGAACACTGATTATCGTACAATGGCTAGTGAAAACTGCAACGGGCTAGTGAATTTTCATTTTTACTAGCCCAGTTGGCTAGTGACGACAGTGTCAAGCAGCCACTTTTACACATTGTAGATTAAGTTGTCACAGACATGGGCTATTTGAATTGCTTGTGGGCTAGTGAAATGTAAAGTCAACTTGCCCAGTGGACTAGTCACAACAAAAACAAAAATCAAGGTCTGAATGATCGACAGGAAAATAGGCTTTAGACAAAAAAACGTTCTTTGTTGAAAATATCTATTGCATGGAGTCTTCAGTGATACGGAAGAAAAAAAGGAGTTAAAATTTATTATACAAATGAAAATGATTTTTAGAAACCGGCTTTACATGAAGGTTCAAATGGTTTTAAGACTAATGGAGCATTTTAATAATTGAATATAATGACTCATCTATGACAAACTATTAATAGAAACAAACATTACGAATGTTCACATTAAATAATTATGTTAATCTTGAGGAAATATTTTTGGATTTTAAATATTGCCCACTTATGGACAAGTATAAATGACAAATACTGTATGAAACCTGTAGGTGCTTATGCTTTACTCTGTTTGAGTTCTTAACTGTTGCATCGCAAACAATAGGTGGCTCCCTTTGCTGCTAGTACTAATTAAAAATCCAGTCAACCAATCATCGCTAGCCTATGTAAAGAAGCATAGCTGATTTTTATCTGCGACTTGCGGTGTTGTCATTAGATTTAAATTTGTATTCATGGATGTAATTATGCAGGGCGGAGGTGGGCGGGGCCGCCCACCCTAAAAGTGTTCCACCCACCCTAAAGCTTATTTTA
>JAOTQE010104117.1:0-25761 GCA_025631205.1 Nesometra sesokonis
ACCGTGCGTGACGTCACGATTATAGACCGTCTTAAGCTTAAGACAGTCTAAAGACCGCTTATAGCAATCCGCCTCTGGTCATGGTCTTCAAAATAAAATATTTGGATATTCCTAATGTTTAGTGCATGTGCTAGTGACAAACTAATCATTTTTTTATGCTGGCTAACTGACTTTTTTAATTGTCTTACCTATAATTTCTATTTTGAAGGAGCATGTAGTGTTGGTGTTTCCAGAACCATCAGTTGCAGTAACTGAAACAGTGTGATTTCCAATATCCAAGATATCACCCTGTTGAATGTCTGTAGTAATGTTTGGTTGTACACCCGAATTATCTGTAGCTGTTGTTACAGGTGACCACATCACAGCAGTATTGTTAGTTGTCATGTCCGTATAATCCGTTACATCATTAGGACAAAATGTTATTATAGGTGCTTCATTATCTGTATTAAGTAATAAGAATTTATGATGTGACAATTCAGAAGCGTTCCTCTTGTCTGAGTGACGTGAATTTATATGGAAAACTACAAGTTTAAAAACTGAATATATACATGAAAATGCACTTGAAAACAAATAATTAAAACTCAACTGAAATATCAATCTGTAATTGATTTTGCTTTATCTAGTGTAAAGTTAGAAGGAATCATCTGTAAATAAACTAAATTCCTATGCTCAATTGATGGATGGTATACTGTATTCCATCAAAATTAGCAAGTTAAATATAGTAGAAAAAATATGAAAATAATTTGTTATAAATCATATTTAATATAATGTGTACACCCACACAAAAACCAGACTGTCGGCAGGAAAGGATTTCTGCAAAATGCTCCCGCATGTGTAAAACCTGAATTTTTACACTTCTCATAGAACCTGAAAACCCTTACAAAAGAACGAGGCCCATCTTTTCACATTTGGTTTAGTTCCATGTGGAAAAAAACAATGGTTGATTTTGATGTCTCATTGACCATGATAATAAAATAAATACAGTATTAATAAAATGTAGACAATATATGGATAATTCAATAAGTGTTCCAACTTCCAAAGTCATAACTTTTTGAGAAGACACTTTATGAGAATAGAAGAAATTAATATATCACTCTATCTACCTCCATATTTTAAACATCCTCTTCAGAAGACTTTTATATTTTTGCATTAAATATCTGCAATTAGTTAAATTCTACACCCATGCTGTATACTTACATGATTATAATTATCTGCACCTAAATCCATACTATTAAATTTTCTATATAAAAAAAACTTTGATACGCCTATATATAAGAATTGTATAGCACCTTATACAGTAGAGTCTCTAGGTTTCCCTGCATTAAATTCTCAGCCATACAACTTGCACAATGGTCATGATGACATCACATCATTACCATACATGGATACATCATTACCATATATGGATTTATCAAAGATTTTTGTCAAATAAAATTTTAAAGTCTGGATTGAGTACATGGCCAATTTATACATTAATGTGATGGAATTTACCTTCAACAGTAATAACAAATGTGCATGTATTGTTGACATTTCCATATTCATCTGTAGCAGTGTATGTTACAGTTGTATCGCCTGCTGGAAATTCAAACGTGGTGTTGTGAGAGCCAACGATAACTGGTGAGACTCCCGAGTTGTCAGTTGCATTTGGAGTCAGCCATGTTGTCATTCCAGTTGATTCTCCACCTGTAGTGTTGATCGATTGATTGCCAGGACACATAGTAAAAACCGGAGCCTCCATATCTGTTAAAAGTATGCATTTCAAGATAAACACTGAAAGTATAATTTATGCCTATTCACATAGAAATATTAAAATATACCTATGCAATTTATTAATACGTAAAGTTTTCTCAAAAATAAGCATAAAACTAAAATCAAACTGCAGAAAATGGTAAAGGGGGCCTACTAAATATAAATTTCCAATCGACTGACCAAGATTTTAAAAGTGCTACTGTACTTGGAACAAGTGGCGCTGCAGCTTGGTGGTTATCATGTTTGCAATCCCAAGGTACTCAGTTTTTTAACCTGCCTAGACACCAGATTTTTGCAACAACCAACAACACCACTCCCTAAAGCTTCATAATGATAATTGCTTTAGAGAGCATGACGTAGATCTCAACCTGTTGGATGTGGCACAAAATTTTTAAAAATTTCAAGCCAAGAGCTTGAATCTATCAGAAATGTTTCTGTAGGATAATACTTGGTCATAATTATGTATCCTATGATGCACAATTACTAAATTAAAATATTTAAATCTATGAAGAGAAGATCGTACTTGAATTGGTTAAGAATTTTAATAAAATTATTGATAATGCATTGCCTAGTTGAAGCAAATGGAAGAATACTTAAACAGTAACATACAAAGTGAAACACATGGTAATACAGAAAGATTTAAAAATGCCTGCTTCCTATCAATGTAGGCTGTTAAAAATATCAAGAAAGTTCGCATACATTTTAAACAACATAGTTATAAGGTGTTACCTTTTTTAGTCTATAAGTTATGTGTAGTGAATAAATGTTTCCTCCAGTAAGTGTTTTTAATGTGTATCCATTAATTGTAATGCTGTTTACTGCATGTTTTTTCAATTTGTCTAAAAGTTTATATTTTTGGATTTTAAAGTGATATTGTTAGGTTAAAATATAGAAAAAGGATACCTTTCAGAACAATTACTCTGCACTTGATTTTGTTTGTGTACAGGTTTTGGCCATATCTCATGGCTGTGATTCACCACTACGATGACATCCTCTTTTGATGAAGAAAACTAGAGGCCCCCCCCCCCCCTATTGAGGGAGGTCTCTGATGAGACTGGAGTAAACTGCTGGCAATTCCAAACCAGGGTCTTTGTTTAAACTGGGTTGATGTTGATGTATTTCAATGGCTTCTCTGATGCGGCATTTCCATTTATCCGGGTGTAGGCTCATGATTTTAAAGCTTTCATCACAAAGTCTAGGGTTCCGATGGTCTTTGATCCTAGTAGCCAACTAGACCAACTTTCGCCGATGTAAGAGCCAGGACA
This sequence comes from Nesometra sesokonis, assembly GCA_025631205.1. Taxonomy (NCBI): domain Eukaryota; kingdom Metazoa; phylum Echinodermata; class Crinoidea; order Comatulida; family Antedonidae; genus Nesometra; species Nesometra sesokonis. Next base: position 3,015 of record JAOTQE010104117.1, read on the forward strand.
GTCACCACAGTTGTATTCATATACTGTACCACATCTCTTGAACGAAGATGACTGATCCTTGATAGAAGGTAGAATGGATCTGATAGTGTTAAACGGCTTATGGTAAGATGGAACACCATGTTTTTTATATATCGCCGTGATCCTTTCAGAGACACCTCGAACATAGGGTATGCTCACCGGAGACTTGGAGATCTTGTCCCTATTCGGTTGATCGGAATATTCACAAGGGATGTGAGGGTGGATATCGAACGTCAATTCTCGGTAACTGTTCATGTGCAAAACTTTTTTCACATGGCTGATCTCAGACTTGCGTTTTTCTTCATCGGAGACAAGCTTGTCTGCTTGATTGAGTAGTAGTTGTAGTTTTCTTTAAAAAAAAGAAGGCGCTATGGTAGTGGTGAATCACAGCCATGAGTTCTATATTTTAATCACTAAAAAATTGAACACAGAAGTCTTCATAGTGTCATATTGTTAGGTATTTTGGATTTTATCTAATTTTAATTTAAATACTTTTTCCCAGCTGCTCGTTCAAGCAGACAGAGTTGAGCAAATCAGCTAAAGAAAAAGCGCACGCGCAGTGAAAATTCTCATTATTAGGTAGCGTTCAGCCTAAAAAAAAACACAAGTTCAAAGAGGTACTCGGTTAAAACAGCATTTGGATCGACTATTTGGATGTGCATTTGAAAATGCTGATTCTGCCTTCACACAATCTAGTTACCTTTTTGAAAATAAAAGCCTCCTGGTGTACCAAGTATATTACCAACCTTGAAAAAAAAAATAATTATCAAAAATTTAAGAAAGTTGCTTAAACCTGGGTTAAAATCGGAAAAAGAAACATGAAGTAAAAAGTTATATATATATTACTGAAATGTAATGTCTTGATTTTAATTGTACAGAATTCCATTGTTTGAATATTTCCAGTGGGGTCCTTTTGGTGGTGATTGGACAGTACACACCGAGAGACAATCCCCTACTCTTTTTCGAAGAGTGCACCACATTCTTTAACGTGCACATAAGCCATGTTGTACACAGGACCAACGACTTACAAAAACGTCTCATCCGAAAAACGGTGCGCTAGTAACTTATATTTCCACCCTCCAGCCGAAACACAAGGAGAGTGGCGTAGTGTTGAATCGAACCATGGACCAGAAAGTCATGGTTTAGCGCACAGCACAGTGATTTCCACCAGCAAAACCAACTGAGCTAAATGCCACTTATTTGGTAGACAAGCCTACCCCTGTGAAGTTTTACCTCCAACTTCCTAGCTAATCACATAGTGCGTTTATACTGTTAGTGTTTTAAATCGACAGGCGGTCTAAAATTAACATTTGCTTCAGGCAAGAAACAGAATTAAGTTTGCCAGTAGTTAACAGTGTTTAACACTGAAATAAGAAAGAAACTGGAATGAATTTGTTTGGGGTCATGAAACACACACTATAGGTGGATGATCCTTATTAAATGTTAGAGCCACACTCAGCATCAAAGTAAATAAGACCATTGCTACATGTAAGTGAACCAAGTTTCATCAAAACCATCAGATGTGGTAGACTAAATGTTAATGGCCAACAGAAGCAACAATACTAGTTTGTTAGCAGCTTAGTTTCTGGGAAACAATTTATTCTCACAGAAAAGGGTTGCATGTATGCCTTAGATGTGGACATGTCATATTATAAGTGACAATATGTGACCAATACAATGGATTTGTCTCATTTTTTCAACACCTATTTTATGGTCGCCATATCATAAACATGGGAGACAAGTATACTAAGCTGAGTATAGTATTACCAACCTGAATGATGTTTTCCCCAGTGAATCTATCAACTCGAAATACACCATCATATTCCCAATCAGTCCAATACAGATAAGATCCAACAACATCAAGAGCAAATGGCGACATCTTTGACCTCGTGAAAAGTGTTTTACGATTTTGTCCAAGTAAATCCGCATACTCAATTCTGTTATGTCCGGCATCACACCAGTATATTCTGTTTTCTATCAAACAAAACATAAAAGTTGTTTTGTTGGTAATATATTTTTTAAGACAACTTTGAGTGTTTATTTTTTAGCTTATAAATTAGTTTATCTACTGGTATTGATTCAATTAAGCATCTTCCTTGAATACCACGTATCATTGTATGAAAAAACTCTAGGCAGCCACACACTACAATAGCTTTCATAAAAACCACAGAATCCATAATTATATCCTCAAAACAATTAAACAAACACTCACAAAAACAGAAAATAATAAGATAATGTTTTAGAATTTTCCATACAGTGATCTCTCTTATTTTAATTTCTTTATATCTGTATATACAGTACTTGTATATTTTATATTGTGTATATTTTATATTGTGTATATTTTATATTGTCGTGTACACAAAATGTCTCAGCTTCAAATGTATTTCCATTGTTTTTTATGGACAAATAAAGTGTATCAGTATCAGTATCAGTAATAAAGTAGAAAGTGCATGAGTCTTGAGTTGTTTTTTTTAAATCATTAATATCTCAAATATCCCTAAGTTCAGTTGTAAAGATGGAGATTGGCAGCAAAACAAGGAAAAGAAACAAAAACTACAAATTCTTTTATTACAATTTGGTATAATGAAATAAACAAGGAGCAACCATGTAGAATGTTCAGGAATATCTTGGTTTAAAACTAGCTAAATAGGATTGAAACCATTATTACTTTTGTGAAGTAAATGGATTAAAGAACAAACTAAAGTAGAAGATATAATTGTCGCAACAAAGACAATTAAATGCGAATGGGCTGGACATCTAGCAAGGAGGAAAGATTAAAGATGCCCTCCGGAGAAAACCTGCCACAATTCAAGTGGACTAGAAGCTTTTCATTATTAACATTAAAATGATATATTGCTTGTGTAAAATTTAAAAGTAATTAACGGACACCTTAGACTTCGGGAAAGCACATTTTGAGGGCATCTCGGAAAGACATTTTTTAGGGGAAGGGTCCTTTGATACCCTTTTTATTTTTATACTTTTACATTCGAACCACCCTCCACAAAGTCCTGAATCCGCCCCTGCAATGTATGCACTCAAGTTGAAGTTTAGTCTGGTCTTGGGGGTCACTCTATTGCCACCATTAGATAGACTTTCTTCATCAGTACTTCTACGATTCGTCAATCGTTCAGGAAATCCCTTGTGCTATGTTTGTAAATCATTCGTGAAATCCCTTACCCTAACCTTATCGATAGAATCACAACGATTTAGCATGAACATTTCAATCTGTCACTTCCCAATTTTGATTCACATCAACCACAACAACAACATTGAATACAAATAACAATGTTAATGTTGTTGCCGAATAATTCAATATAATGTGCTGTTTAAAATCAGAATATAAAAGTCATTAATTTGGCATTAACTTGGAATTAATTTGGAATATACACTATTGTATCAGCTGAAATTTCATTTCGTAACAACAAACACCACACTATTATCAAATCCTACACAATTTAAAAATAGACGGCGCAACCCTTCTTCGAAAAAGTTCTCTCACAGGCATCATAATTATTAAAATGTGGGAGATGCTGTTTTGCACCCATCTTGGGCACATACACTATGCTAGTTGAATTGAAACGGTAAATAATTATCAGTTGTAATTTTACTCACCAGAAGGATCAAGTGATAAATCATTTGGGTAAATTAAATCTGAGTTGACCAATACAATTCTTTCATTTCCATTGTTCATATTTGCTCTTTCAATTGTCTTTGTACCCCAATCAGCCCAATACATATATCTGTGACAATAAATACAAAGTTGTTAGATGGCCATGAAATGATAACCAGGATTATAAATAGTGTACAGTGATCTGCTATAAGATTTGCAGTGTACTTCCAAGATTGATGACGTAGATAAAATTATGATGATGGTGGTGGTGGTGGTGCTGATGATGGTGATGATGATGGTGATGATGATGATGATGATGATGATGATGATAATGATAATGATGATGATGCTGGTAGTGGTGGAGGTAACGGCGGCGGTGGCGGAGGGGGCAGTGGTGACGACGACAACAACGATGACGAAGATGATATGATGATGATGGTATGATTATGATGATGATGATGATGATATGATTATGATTATGATCATGGTGATGATGATGATGATGATGATGATGATGACGATGAACATGATGATGGATGATGACGACAACGACGACGATGGTGATGACGATGATATTGACGATGATGGTTTCATATTATTTTAGTAATTTTAAATGATTGACTGATGGGGACTTACCCATTTTCAACATCCAACTCTATTCCTCTAGGGTCGCTGATGTTTTCAGAAATCAAAGTAATGTTTTCACTTCCATCTAAGTTACTTTTTTCGACAGTGTCCAACAAAGAATTGGTCCAATATAGCTCTTTGTTAATGTTATCAATAGTTAACCCTTCAACATCTGAAAATAGGGAATCATTACATTACTTAATTTACGACATGATATGACACAAATAATTTTATTGGAATTCAGAGGTTCCAACATACTATTCATTAATTACATCCTAGTCCATGTTTAGGTATTTGTACTTCCATTTCCCTTTGATTACATCCTATTTCATGTATATTTGTACCTCCATTTCCCTTTGTTTATAGTTTCCACTGCAGATCAGCTGCAGATCAAAGGTGGGGGGATGGGGATACCTTTATCAACGTATAAGCTAGTTCACAGTTAGTTCATGCTGTGCATGATGTCATGGGTCATTGGGGCATTTGTGATAAAAATAGTGGTTCGCAAACACAAAAACACATGTATTCATAGCGAGCGAAACAAAGGCAAACAAATATATTCAATTTATTTATTTAATCCAAGCACAATGAACAAAGAAGAAGAAATATCTATCGACGAAATCAAGCTCTGGAATGTTGAAACACTGAAGAGGTTTCTTTGAAGTAGAAAATTAAAGGTTTCAGGCCGTAAAGAAGGGTTGGTAGAGTAGGCCTAGGCCCAGATAGGCCGGTTTGGTTGTTACAAAAATATCAGTGATTTAATTCGAATTCTCCAACCCCGTAATTATCTTACAAACCAATAATTATACAGTTAATAATTGTATAATACACTGTTTTATTTCCTTCGATGGGAACAAAGAAAATTCTAAACAAAAGATTCCTCTCGTCGGATTTGTTCACCGCACGCATGAATAACCTAGGCCCTACTAGGCTAGTCTTGATTTTCCGTAATTTTCGTGCATAAAAACCAAACAAATCAAAGGTAAATGTTTAACATTAAAATATAATTAGTTTTATATTATCTACAGCACGATAACACCTATCACTTGGCAATTTTAAATGCACAAAGTAGATCTATTTTGTTCCTTCTATATAGAAGTTTTGTGTACAAGAAGCGAACCTCCAGCTCTATCACAAATAACCTTTCCGAAAGGTCATGCAATGAATTGACGTATGCGCGTAGTGTAACTATGAACTGGCTATTTAACACAATAAAAGTAAATGTAGTATAGGAGATCACTCAAAAATTATATAAATTACAAATTTGATTATTCAATTAAGGAAACTACTATACAGTTTGGGCTTGCCTTAGTGAATGTTTTTGATATTAATCACTCATTCAAACATGTAATTGCTTTTATTTTTGGTAATTTTAATTTTGGTAATCAGCCATAGTTGGCCTTAGGTAGGTTAACCACATCCCTATCTTTTTCCAAAACTTCAGGATTCAAATCCGACACAATCACACATTTAAACAATAAATAGTCAAGGTGTGTAAAATACACCTCCCTGAAATAGTGACACACTTGCATTAAAGGAATAAAGAATGCCATTTTCAAGCATCCCAATCCTAAACTTTTCGGACCCCATCCCAACCATGATTGGTGTTTAGTGTGTAGTTATACCTCAATTGTGTTAGTAACCCTTTGAAAAGCCTTTCAAATGTTTGAAAGAGTGCCATATTTAATTTCTAATTTGCCATATTCTAATATCTTTGCAACTCAAATCAGGAAATATTTGTTTTGAGTATATTTTCATGCATCAATTGTGTTAAATTTTGACACATTACAAAGCACTTTAATTAATGTAGAAGAGTGTCAATTTTGAGCCCCTATAAATTTAATGTTCTAAAACTTCCATAAATCGGGATCTACATCTCCTCTCAACCAACATCTCTCCCCTCTCCACCCTCCACCCAGCCTCCCGCCTTTATCGTGGAAGAATATTATTTGCAGCTGGAAAATTTGGACCCACGCTTATTGCCATCAATTTGCTGTTAAAATCTCACATCTATGCTTGTATAAATTATCAACAGACATCCTCTTTCTAGCTTTGCTGAATAAGCCCATTGTAAATGTCTTAATCGATTCCAGGCAACCCCTCAATAAAAAAAATCCACCACTGGGTTTTACCATTCAAACTTTACTGCTAATAGTCAATTATTTTTCACTTACACAAATCAGGATATGTCACAATTGTTTCTGTTGTGGAGCCTTTGAAAAGAGCTCGATAGATAGACCTGGATGAGACATCTGACCAGTAAATATAATACGCATCAGGATCGAAGTCAATAGCTATAGGATTACCATTAGTGCGAGAAAGGCTCAATTCAGTAAAGGTGAAATTGAAATTGTCTTCATAGTCACTCTCTATGTAGTATATACCAGAGAAAATATCAGCAACAATCAGCAAGTCTTCCACTGTTTTAAAAAAGTTAATACAGTGCAATTAATTAACTAAATATTTTCACAAATGTAGATCATTTTTTTTTTCCCTCATATATGCATAGCAAATGGACAACATACAACTAGTCTAGGAGAAAAAAAACCATTATTATTAGTAAAATAGTAGGTTGAGCTTGTTGACATTAACTTTAAAAAGTTGAACACCATTGGAATGAGGACAGACATTGCATGACTAGAAGTTTATTCAAGAAGAATAAAATTTAAAACTTATCAAAACATAAAGAGCTAAATTTTATTAAACAATTCTCTTTTTTTTTTCAAGGCTCTTCATCGGGACTCCTTTTTAATTTAAGTAATCATTTCTTAGAACTTTAGACTATTTGGTGATGTAGCAATTTTTTAATTCTTTTTTTGGGAACATCCTTGTTTTATACATCATCAATGTTCAATTTTAGTAAAATTCCAATAACTTAATGATAAATTCTGAGAAAATAAAGTATATTATGTTTCATTCTAAAAAAAGTTATCAATACACAAGGTTTTCTTTTTACCTTTTAATTAAAAATGGTTCATTTGAGCTGTTAATTTTCTTATCATTACAGTGATGAAGATTTAATATGGAAAATTACCATAGACTAAGAATGACAGCACTGCTTCGGTGATGTAAAATTCTGATGCAACTAAATTCTGCAAAATTTGCTGATTTTTAATATAGTGTCCTTATATTATAAAGACAATGATAAAGCTGAAAATCGGATGAAAATTCAAATAAACCTTAAGAACAGGCATATATACATTTGTTTGTTTTATTATTTCTTCACACATGAAATTATTGATAAATACATAAGAATAAGAACATTACACCAAAATAATACCAAAATGTTTGAATGGAAGTCAAAATAAGTTTGAATTCCACCTTTAAGCCAGAAAATATACCAATACAGTTATCAACTAGTAATAAATATAAACCACACTCTGGTACACTGATATAAAATAGCAGAAAGAAAAAATCATAATAATATTGAATTATCATTTGCTAATGTCCATGTTTGATTTAGGGCTTTGTCCACATACAGTCATGGTAATTTCAAAATTTTACTAAAATCAATAAATAAAATAAACAAGGGCATAGAGTTTGGATGATTTATAGGTGGCAGCGGCAATATTAACAACAATAACAATACAATAACTCCAAACAAGATCTTAACAATTTGTCAACCCAGATTAATCCCTTTGGACTCCAGAAGATCATGTTATTGGGAACTGGCTTCAGAACAAGAGCACTGTACTGTAGTATGTGAGAACCTGTAACCATAGAAAAAAGTGTTTTTCTCTGGCAGAGAGACAAAAACAATGTTGAAAATGAGATATAATAATAATGATCAATAATAATGATAATAATACTGTACCTTTGATTATTATTGTAACATAACAGGTGTCAGTGTTGCCTGATGAATCTTCAAATATATATTCAACTACGGTTTTACCGAAGGGAAATACACCAGTTGTCTCAAATGTATACACAATTTTATCAATACCAGTCATAGTATCTGGAGTGATGTCGGTATAGTTGGTTTGAAATTCAGAAACCTGCGTATTATCCATAACAGTAATGTTATACATGACAGTTCCATTTGGATTTCCAATATCAGTCACGCCATTCACAACACCTGGACATGTTGCATTAGGTGATTCTGGGTCTGAATGAAGAAAAGTCAGTAATAAATCAAATATACTGTCAAGAGATATTATTTCTTGACTATATCAGGCGGGCATAAAAAATGTGTTTGTATTTTGATTCTGCATACTCTGCTATCCTATGTTTAAATCCTGTCAAGCTTGAGGCATTCAAATACCATTATGTTGTTAATATAATCACCAATTGTCAAGGTCATTGCTTGATTAGTCTGTACACATGGTTATAATTAAGTCATTGCCTTAAAAATGTGGTGACTTACCTGTCAGTTGTTATGAGTTGAGCACTCTTTATTCAATTTCAATTTATTCAAGAAAACCCCCAAAATGGGTAAAATACAAAACATAACACATCAAACATTCAAATGGTACAACATGAAAATTAAAATGCCTTTGTTAAGTTTATGATAGTATAAATATCATTGATACAACTGTTTTACACTATCACAAATTCCATGGTTTACACAATAGTGTTGTTTTAAATTCACCCTTAGAGGTTTTGGTATGCATCGTTAAAAATAGAGAAAAGAAATATCTCTGTCGATATTACTCGCATAATCTCGAATGAGAAGTCTTTTTCATCAATAAAGTCAATTTTTTTCAACTTTTCTGTTGAAGAAAATATAACAACAATGCTAACAATGCCAATGTATGTATGCTGCTTGTAACTTTTGCCGAATTACCTTTGTAATAATTTTAAATCTAATTATTCAATTCATAGTCACTGCAACCGAAATTGGTCCGATTTACATATTCCTGTCCATAAAACTAATTATTTTCAGCATAATATTAGATTCTCTGGTCCCAAATTATGGAATTCCTTGCCTCCCACTGTTAAAAATGCTATCTCTAAAACTCTGTTCTCTTCTCAGCTTAAAAAGCACATCTGTAATGGTTACTAATTTTTAATTTTTCCAATAGATGTGATACTATATCTCCCCCCACCCCTTAGTTGGGCTTTGCAGTCTCAATTCTTGATGGTTGATGCTTGGCTTTGTGTGTCCCTCGTTGTGTTTTTCTTATAATCTTGTGCTGTATGTTTTCCTGTTATGTGCATTATGTTTTTTTATGTTTGTTGTTGACTTTATTTTTCCCGGGTTGGCCCATCACAAGATCCTTTTGAGTCTTTCTGAGATTTTTGACCTTGAGTTTTTTTATAAAAATCAATATTTGATGAATTCAAGAAAGTTTAATAATGTTACTTGGAAAATTTGAATTTGGATTTGAATATTTCATTTTGAAAGACAGATTTCAACTGTTGCTGATTTCCTATTTATGTATACTGTATATTGCTTCTGCCGCAGAACGAGAGGGGTTGCACTAGGACTAGGGGCGTGCACTCCCCACTTTTGGCAGTCTGCTGCCTTGAAACTCCAGTTGGGGCACTCAGTACCACCACCTCTTCCCACCCTCTCCATAATCAGCAAGGTACCCGCTCTCAGAAATCCTAGATTTTCCCCTTCCCTAACAGTAGCATACAGTATCAACTCATTTTTTTCAGTTACAGTGGTTCAAATTTGTCTATTATTATAACTCAATACATGACCCACATAGTTAGGTCTAAATAAATTGTTTACCCTCACCTGATTCTAGAATTGGGAGTTGCCTAAAAAGAAGACACTTTTTGAAATTTCAGCTGGACCTAAAAATTGACAGTAAAATATGTACCACATAACAATTATTTAAATAAAATCAGAGGTGTAATATAATGCACTTATCCCATGTGTGATGGTGTTATAAAGTGCACCCAGTTGGCGCTACAAATATAAACTATTTTTAATTAATAACAGGGCTGATTTTTTTAAGAATGAAACATTTTCAGAGTATGGCTGATCATGACAATAATAATAATACACCAAACTCTAGTTTTGCTGACTTCAGATATCATTATAAGATTTATAAGATAACAATTCCTTTTGTCACGATACAAAGTTATATAAATAATACCCAATGTTTATGATATGATATAATTAGTTTTGCTGACTTCAGATATCATTATAAGATAACAATTCCTTTTGTCACGATACAAAGTTATATAAATAATACCCAATGTTTATATGATATAATTTTTATAAATCATCTTATATGATCTTGTCGAGATCAAATTATAAAATATTTTTTATATACCTTATTGCATTTTATGTACAGTAATGTCGTTTGATTTTTACAGCGCCTTATACAGTAGTCTAAGGCACAGTGGACTAGATGTTACACGTTCATATGACTTTTTACACCCCTAAGGGTCACTTCATGTCCTGCTGCCTGAAACAGCTGCTACATTTTGCTGTCCACAGTATAGGATGTATGGACCAGTACACCGCGGTAACCTCTACTCATCTCGAAGAATGTACTGGGCTCTTTATAGTGCAAATGAGCCAGTTGTGTGCCTACAGTTTATAGTCCTCATCCGACAAAACTTGTTTCACCAGCAAAAACCTTGGTGCGAGCAGGCCTTGAACCCATAACATTGTTTTCCCTGTGGTTCATGGTTCCCCTTCCATAACTGCTCGGCCATAAAACTGTATGGCTGTGTATTTTTCTTGTCCAATTTTATTTTTCTTATTATTCGGTGTGTACCAAAGATTTACAAAAAAAAAACCCTCAAAAATGTTCATATGCCTGTGCCTATTGATTGACAAGTACACATTTCTAGAGACTGGTTTTCTACCAGTTCAACCACGGCCAAAAACATCAGGTATTATATTCTACATCAAACATTTAAACTGCATTGATTGGTTGAAAGAGCGCCACGTGATTAAAAATATTTCTACTATTCCAGCTTGCTGACGCTACATTGCGAAATATGCTACTATTTATCAAGTGACGTCACGTTTATGACGTCACTTTGCGATATAGTAAAATACTATTTAGCAAAGTGATGTCACTGACAATTGTGATGTTTACACAGTAACAAGCGAGCCAAGGCTAGGCCTAGGCTAGGCCTCCTAGAACTCTAGTCTAGGTGAATCCATCCTACAAAAAGAATGGAAATGTGCTGATATAATTACATTCCTAAAGGTTAACCACCCAAAATGTATCGAGTCCGATCTCAGACCCATTTCTCTGACTTCTGTTACTAGTAAATTGGTTGAAAATATAATTGGTGAAATGCTCTTTGATGAGATCCGTGATCAAATTGACTTAAGTCAATATGGGTGTACAAAACCACTGTTGATGAAACTAGAGTTTTGTTTTTGGACTATAAAAAGGCTTTTGACCTGGTGGATCACAATGTTTTGATTAAAAAACTAAAAACTCTTGGTGTTAGTGACATTCTTAGTATTGGGTAGCTGCATTTTTTAGTCTACGTACTCACAAAGTGAGGGTTGGGAGTTAGGTATCCAGCTGGCTTGGATCAAGAGGGGGTATCCCCCAGGGCTCCTGGCTTGGTCCCCTTCTCTTTATCCTTTTTATAAATGATCTGACAGTTAAGACCCATACTGTAAAATATATGGATGACACAACTGTGTCTGAAAGAGTGACCAAAAATAAAAGGAGTGATTTCCAGGATATATGTAATGAAATTTGTTCATGGACAAATTTAAATAAAATGAAAATTAATGAGAAAAAAACACAGGAAATAATAATTAGTTTTAAATATAATAAATATGATCCCCCTACCCTGAAAATAAATGATACTGATATTGCACGTTTATCTCAAGCCAAAATATTAGGAATTATAATTCAGAATAATCTTAAGTGGAATGATCAAGTAAGCTTCATTGTCTTAAAATGTAACACCAGGATTTATTTTTTTAAACAGCTGCGCAAAAGTGGTCTTGACATAAATGCATTACGACATTTTAACTGTAGTGTGATTCGCTCGATAGTAGAATATGCTTGTCCCCTACGGTACTTGGGTCTGACTTATGAACAGAATATTATTGAAAGAATCCAATGCAGAGCAGTAGAACTATCATTCCTGGGATATCTTATGACCAAGCTTTAAGTACGTTAAATCTACCTCGTCTATCAGATCGCCTTCTTGATTATTGTAAGCGATATTATCTAAAAATCAAGAAGAGTGACCACCGAATGAACAATCTACTTATGCCTGCTCCAACTCACCAGTATTAACTAAGAAAACATTATCTTATTCATTACCTAGAATTAAAACAGAGAGATCCAAAAAATTCATACTCAATTATGGGGCATATAACTATTGGTAGTTTGTTCATCGCTGATCACTCTACTTTCTGTTATTGAATATGATGTTTATGTAAATGTATAATCTATGTCACATATGTAACATCCAATCCACAGACAATGTGGTTGCAATAAAGATGATTTGATTTGATTTGATTTGAAGTAATTTTTGTAGGGAATATTATCCCAGTGGGGTTTTGAAATGTTCCAGGATGGAGGGCAGCCATTTTTTAAACAAGTGTCTTTATTTCCCGGTGACATTCACCAGTCAGTAAAACATGTTACAGTTTATTCTTATAAATTGTCACTATATCAGTGCTCCCAAGTTGGAAAATCAGAAATCTTGGAATTGTTGTTGGTCAGCGTATTTACTTTTTTTGGACAATATATAAGCATCTAAAAGTGAGATCATACTGTTTAAACAACAATTCTTATGATTACTAGAAATAATAAAGGGGTTACTATTAATTGCTATATGTTGTATAATTGTTGACAAACCTTCATAATACCATTTAGTGTTCAAATAAATGAAAAACCACTATAGATTTGTTTATATTGCTAATTTATCCTGGAGATAATCATACAAAATTCAAATTTCTTGAGAAAATTGGCTATGGGGCCTGGGAGATGAAGCAAAATACATGGAGACTCCATGCTAATCCTGGAGCCTTGGGAGCCCTGCTATATGATTCCATGCTTATGATAGGTACTGTATATGTGGCACAGAGCCAAGCCAAAAGTTTTCCACAATAGGCAGAATTTTTGGGGGTTTTTTTTCAATTTTTTTCAAATTTTGTTACTTCAAAACCATAGTTTAAACATTCTACTTTCATAACAATTTTGAGATATATAATATTAAAATTTAAAATTATTTAAAATTCAATTTAAAATGGCCCTACTTAGTCAATGTATACTGATATGCAATTTTAAAATGAAAAAATTTGACTGTTCATAACTTTGCAAGGAAACATTGAATAAAACTGATTTTTTAAAGATAATAATTTGTTTCAAATTTATATATAATTTAATTTTCAATTTTTTGATTTATGGCTCCTTTGGCTTGCAGGGCGGATACAGGGTCCAGCAAAAGGGGGCACCCTTTCTAAGGTCCGGGTGGGCATGGTTGCTGGTTTGATTTTGACAAGCAAAAAAAAAATTCATCTCCCCATTCAGCGTCCTGGTATCCTGTTTGGCCCATTCGTATGTCTATTATTTATTTTTTGGGTCAATTTTAAACCCGGTGCTCGTAATATAAAGGGGGTGGGGGTACAACTACGTTTTGCTGATATTAGGAGGCGCGCCAGCTAAATTTGCTCCTGGCTTGGCTCTGCCACATATTATTTTTTAAAATAAAAGATTTACCTTGGATGTGAAGAAAGAAATCACAGGTAGCACTATTCCCATAAGGATCAGTGGCAGTAAACGTGATGGTATATATAAATGAATCTATGAATGGTATCATGTCACCGGACTTGTATGGGTGTGATAATACTGTCACATTTTCATTACTATTGTCACTTGTAACAGGAGGGCTCCAGGTGACAGTGGCATTTGAACTTCCTTCATCTGTACTGGAAAAGTAATATATCTCAGATCCAGTCATAATCAATACACCGTTTTCATTGTCTGAAGTGATGTTTGTAGGGCAAGTAATGGCTGGAGATTCATTATCTGTGAAAAGCAAAAAGAGACAGTAATTGACAAGAATATTGAAATCAGTGAATAACTTGGATAAAATAAAAACACAGCAACGCCAAATACATCAAAAACATGGTGAGAATTCAACATTTTAATCTATTTGAGCATTTTCAAGAATACTTACTGACAACATACATCATTAACAAATATTTACAAAATTATTTTAGATCTATAGCCAATAGACCATTTTTACCAGCATAATTGGCTGAAGTGATGTTTGTAGGACATGTAATGGTTGGAGATTCATTATCTGTGAAAATTAATAAGACTCTTTAAATAACAGTGTTGCACATCAGTAAAAGGAAATGAGTGGCAGATGCTAGCAATTTTGATCATTATACAGTTCAGGTAAGTCTAAATATTGCATGCTAAAATGAAAAAAAATCATATAGCTAAATTCAAATATGTACTTGCCGACATTAAAAATAACATGAGAGTTACCAACAGAAGCATAGAAAATTTAAGTTGTATTTAAAAATTGTTTCCTACAACGAATAGAAGACAGCTTGATAAGAGAGAGTCTCCATCAATGATATGCAGTTCGGGTTCATGCCTGTCAGGAGAATGACAATTTTCATTGTCAGCTTCAAGGAAAATCTATGGTGGCCCACAAGATGCTTCACTTGGCGTTCATTGATATGCCTGACAAGGATACGGGGATGTCATCTAGTGGGTCATGCATGAATATAGAATAGATGAATGGTATAGTTCAGCTGGAACAAAACATGTACAGTATGTCTGGTGAGTTAGTCATGGCTACAGTGATGTGTTCAGTGTCAAAATTAGAGTCCACTACAGATCTACAGTATTTTTAGTCTATTACCATTCGTAGTAGTACTGGAAGCAGACTTGGTATAAGTCTGTATTTTATCATGTGTTTAATGAAGTGCATCAAAAGCAGATGATTTGATGTTTTGTTGTGAAATACAGACTTGTAAGTTACTTAGTTACACCCAGTTTAGAATGAAAGGGCTTAGAGTGAACATGAGAAAAACCTCTGGTGTCAGGACATGACCTCAACATGCTGAAAGACTCTGTGTGCTGTTAGCTGCTCCAGGATCATAACTCCATATTCTGTGGCAGTTGTTTACACTGGATGCACTTTTCCCAGGCCCTTGTAGCAACACCAAGACCAAAACGAACAATAACAGCGGTAACGACACCAACACCAACAAGAACAATAACAGAAGTAACAACACCAACTACACCAACAACACCAAAAAGAATAAAAAAGAACAACAACAGCAGTAACAACACCAAAAATTACAATAACAGCAGTAACAACACCAACACAACAAAGAACAATAACAGCAGTAGCAATACCAAAAGAATACTAACAGCAGTAACAACAACACCAAAAAGAACAATAACAGCAGTAACAACAACACCAAAACGAACAATAACAGAAGTAACACAACCAACACAACAAGAACAATAACAGCAGTAACAACCAACACCTCAAAAAGTAATTACAGCTGTAACAACACCACCAATAAAAAAAAGAATTTAAAGGCTGTAACAACACCAACACCAAGAAGAATAACAGCAGTGACAACACCAACACCAAAAAAGAACAATAACAGCAGTAACAACACCAACACCAATAAGAACAATAACAACAGTAACAACATCAAAAGGAACAAACAGCAATAACAACAACACCAAAACGAACAATAACAACAGTAACAGCACCAACACAACAAGAACAATAACAGCAGTAACAATACCAACACCAAAAAGCACAATGAAACCATAACACCACCAAAATCAAAAAGATAAAATAACAGTTGTAGCAAAACCAAAAGCAAAAGAAACAATAACAGTTGTAATAACACCAACACCAAAAAGAACAATAACAGCAGTAAAAACACCAACCACCAAACAAACAATAACAGCAGTAACAACATCAAACACCAAAAATAACAATAACAGAAGTAACAACACAACAAAAAAATAACAATAACAGTTGTAACAACACCAACACCAATAAGAACATTAATAGCAGTGACAACACCAACACAAAAAAAAAACAACAACAGCTGCAGTAGCAACAACATTAACACTAAAATCTACAACAATAATTTAATCATACTGTACCTTTGATTATTATTGTAATATAGCACGTGCCAGTGTTGGGATCTGGTGATGCATTATCATAAAATAAATATTCAACTACAGTTTCCCCAATGGGAAATACACCAGTGGTCTCAAATGTATACACACTTTGAACAATGCCAGTCATACTATTGGGGAAGATGTTGGTATAGTTGGCTTGAAATTCAGCAATCTGGACATTATCCATAACAGTAATGTTATACATGACAGTTCCATTTGGATTTCCAATATCAGTCACGCCATTCACAACACCTGGACATGCTGCATTAGGTAATTCCAGATCTGAAAGAAGACAAATCATTAATAACAAACCAAAAATATAATCAAAAGATAAGTAATCAACAAACCAGGTATCTATAATTATTTTGAAAAGCATTGTCTTTATAAATATAGTATTTAAATCTGAATAAAATAAAAGAATTAAAATTATCATTATCATACATTGGCAGCAAAACTAATGAGCAAAAGATTGCAAATTGCTCTCCAATTAATATCCAAACTAAAAAACAGTCATTCCAGATCACAGTGGGTGTTTTCATATTGCCAGAAATGGAAGGCATAAAGACTACATTGGGTGTTTTCACATGGATAACAATGGAGGGTAATAATTAAAGACAACATTGGGTGTTATCACATGGCTAGGGATGGCAAACAGTCAATCCAGAGCACAGTGGATGTCTTCACATGATTAGAGACAGAGGGCAGCCATTCCCATACACAATGTATGTCTTCACATAGTCAGAGACAGAGGACAGCCATTCCAACACTGAGCCATTCCCATACACAGTGGATGTCTTCACATGATCAGAGACAGAGGGCAGCCATTCCAATACACAATGTATGTCTTCATATGGTCAGAGACAGAGGACAGCCATTCCCATACACAGTGGATGTCTTCACATAGTCAGAGGCAGGACAGCCATTCCCATACACAGTGGATCTCTTCACATGGTCAGAGACGACAACCATTCCCATACACAGTGGATGTCTTCACATGATAAGGTATATCAATAATTGTTTTAAATATGTATGTATGTAATTAAGATTTACCTTGAATTTGAAGAAAGAAATCACAGGTAGCACTAGTTCCATAAGGATCAGTGGCAGTAAATGTGATTATAAAAAATGAACCTGAGAATGGTATCATGTCACCAGACTTGTATGGTTGTGATACTATTGTCACATTCTCATTACTATTGTCACTTGTAACAGGAGTATCCCAAGTGATAGTGGCATTTGGACTTCCTTCATCTGTCCTGACAAATATAATGTCATCGTTAACACGAACATAATTGTCTGAAGTGATGTTTGTAGGGCATGTAATGGTTGGAGATTCATTATCTGTAAAAAACAATAACAATAAGAGATGGTGACTGACTAGAGTATTATATACCAAAAGTTCCAATGAAATATTTAGATAAAATAAAAAAAAAACAGTTAATTCCAAATAAATCAAAGGCATGGCAAAAATTCATTCTGATCATTTTCAAGAATACTTACTGATAAGTACTAATAACTAATACATCCAGATACAAATATTTACAAAAGTACTTCAGATCTAACCAATAGTTCAATTCATTGTTTCTTTATTTATTCTGGAAAGTTTATTGAAAACACAGGTGAAGTCCTGATTTGTAACTTAATTAAATATAATTAAAATGAAACAAAAAGAAAATTAAGTTACATATAGCATTAAACTTTACTAAAATCATGATAAATATTAATAATAATAACAATAATAACATATCATCATATTACATTTATGATAAGTAAAGTCGAAAGTACCACATTTAAAAGAGAATTAAAAAATATAAAGTTGAGTCTTAGATATTAGGTGCATTCACAAACGCGAAAAATAGTGAGATTTGAAAACTGATTTTTTGCATTGTGCCGGCAATTTTTGTGTGCATGTAAACAGACAAATTTCAAAACCCTCACAATTACGATACAATTTGGAGTTCTTCTTGCGATTTTTCACAACCATCACAATCATTTTCCAAGTGCTGTGTAAGTGAATCTGTTGCGCATAACATCTTTCATGTGTATGAATGCTCTCAAAAAGATTGGCTTTGAATCACAATCCTATGCAAAAATTGATTCTCAAATATCACTTTTTCTGCATTTGATTTACGGTCAAAAATGAGATTATAATATAAAGTATAGGCAAAAATTAATGGTAACTAAGTGAAAAAAAGCTCTTTTGGGCTTTTAGGCTGGAAGCACATGACATTTAAAACATTTGATGAATATGAATGTCTGACCAATGTAATTGGTGTAATTATCCATATAGTAATATAGCTATAGTTTAAAAATTGTAGAGTATATATTACGTAAACATTAACATCACCTTTGATGCTAAATTAGTAAAATTGCTAAAAAATATTTCTTCCAGCCTAACCACTGTAGAGAAACATTCATAATTAGTCTATGACGACACTGACAACTTATAATTGAATTCAGGTGTAAAAAAAAGACAAGATTATAATGTACAGTATAAGCAAACATTACCAGAAACTAAGTGAACAATGAAAAGCTCTTTGGTGTTCTTAGGTCAGAATTAAACACAGTTTCAAAATGTCCCATGACTGATACGTCTGACCAATGTATTTATCCATATAATATTATAGACACTGTTAGATCCACGCAAAGCTGACCTTAGAGCCTCACTTATGTTCTTGTTGGTGTTGTTGGGGTTGTTGTTGCGACCATAACTTTAAAAGGGTCCAGCGTCGCCAGTTTTGAACAGATGTGCTTGGAATTTTGTACACATAAATTAGACCCCATTCCCAACAAAAGTTCATTGCCCTTTTTTTAAGTTACACCCCAGGGTTTCTCCTAGACCCAGAAAACAAAAATTATGTTCCATCAAGAGTAAAATATGGCTAATTTTAACAAGCACATGAGTAGCTTGGTTGGTTAAGACATTGTTTAACATGACAGTTCTACAAAAGCGAAGGTCAATGGGTTTGCATCCCAACACAGTAGGATCTGGCTTCTTTTTTCTTTGCAAAATATACTAAAAACCTTAAATTCATGCGAACTAAATTAAAAATTCTGAGGTATCATGTAATTTATCAATTTAGTCATAGAAATAAGTGTGTTTAGGAATTTCATGCATTGGTTAACAGCCAATGATTCTTTAATGTTTTTTTTAATCCACTGTGAACTTCATGGTAAATAAAGTTTTAAAAAAATTAGCAATTTCTATGCTCAATCTAATAACAATAACAATGGCAATGACAATGACAATGACAATGACAATGACAATGACAATAACAATAACACTAACAATAATAACAATAACAACAATAATAATAATAATAATAATAATAATATAATAATAAATGTCATTTCAAAATGAGCAAGTCAATTTTTATATTTAATAATTGTTTTCGTATAATTTTGCATCAAATATTGCTTTAACAATAAAGACAAGACTCATAATCTTCATAAACAAAATTTATGTTTAGCTGGGTACTTTTCAAGAATATAATATGGCTGCTGGCCTGAATGTATTAAATACAGTGTTAACATCAATTATTGGATTTACCATACAAAGAATCCAATGTAAAGCATAAAGGTGCAATAAATAGTAAAAAAAAGGTGAAGGCAATTTAAACATATTTGAAATATGACCAAAAAATACAGTTATCAGTTAATCAGTTAAAAAAATAACTTATTAATTTAAAAGAATCATCTTGATGACATTTAAAATAGAAATTATAAGATTCATGAAAATATTAGTTCACTCTATTTTGCACATGCTAATGCGGAAACAAATTTAAAAAAAACTTTCAAAAGTGATATACAGTACCTTCAACTGTGACAACAAAACTGCAACCATCATTGAAGTTACCACTAGAATCTGATACATTGTACTGAACTGTTGTGCTACCAATTCCAAACGAATTGTTGCCAGGGATGTAGTTAGACTCTGGTGTTGGTATTTCTCTAGAGTTATCTTCAACTATTGGTTGAAACCAATTGACATTGATAGCAACTGGTTCACCACTAGTTGTGGAAACCTTAATATCCATTGGACAATCTATTACATCAGGGGCTTGTTCATCTGAAATTAATAAAAATTGATATTAATTGCTGAGTAATTTAACAATTATGTGAGGTGTCGTGACAAAATGAGTCGTGTTGTACGCCGGGCCATTTGAGATATTCACAAAAATAGACAGAAAGTCATAATTTCACAAAAATGAGATTCCTGTTGTTTTGTAAAGTTTAGTAATTAATTTTATGATTACAAACTTCCTGCTTATGTTTATTTAGAATAAACATGTTTTTTAACTACATTTGGTAAAGGCTGTTTTTCAAATTCAATGGTAAAACATACAGGAAGTCAACAGTTGTTTATCTTTAAAGTCGATTTTCTCCAAAACTTGTTTTCATATAACCATGTTTTAAACTGATTTTTCTCAGGTTATACTGAAGCTATGAACCCCATTTAAAAACCAATTTAAAGCTTATAATCTCTTCAATCCAAATACAACAATAACTAAATTTTGGTTTTCTGTACAACACGACTCATTTCGTGGTGACACCTCACAGATTGAATGCCTTTTAGGAGTATACAGAAAACTATTGTTGAAACTGTGACAAAATACTGAACGAGTCAAAGACGAGTTCAATATGTTGCCACAGTTTAAACAACATTTTTTTTTATTGAGATCTTGACCTTTGATTTACTGTAGCAAGTCCCACCTAAACTTAGCAATCATCACACAACCAACAAAATTAATAATTAATAATATCTATCCACTGTATGAATTCACCACCAATAAAAAGAACAATAACAGCTGTGACAATAACACCAAAAAGAAAAATAACAGCTGTAACAACACCAATACCACAAAGAACAATAACAGCAGAAACAACACCAACACCAAAAGAACAATAACAGCTGTGACAACACCAACAACACCAAAAAGAACAATAAAAAAGAGCAATAACAGCAGTAACAACATCAACACCACATAGAACAATTACAGCTGTAACAACACCAATACCAAAAGGAACAATAACAGCTGTAACAACACCAACAGCAGTAACAACACCAAAAGAGCAATAACAGCAGTAACAACACCAACAACACCAAAAAGAACAATAAAAAAAGAATAACAGCAGTAACAACACCAAAATGAACAATAAAAAAGAACATTAACAGCAGTAACAACAAAACCAGAAAGAACAATAACAGCAGTAACAACACCAACACAACAAAGAACAATAACAGCAATAACAACACCAAAAGAACAGTAACAGCAGTAACATCACCACCAATAAAAAGAAGAATAAAGGCTGCAACAATACCAACACCAAGAAGAATAACAGCAGTGACAACACTAACACCAAAAAAGAACAACAACAGCAGTAACAACACCAACACCAATAAAAACAATAACAGCAGTAACAACACCAAAATGAACAAACAGCAATAACAACACCAACACCCAAAAAGAACAATGACAGCTGTAACAACACCAACACAAAAAGAACAATAACAGCAGTAACAATACCAACACCAAAAACCACAATGAAAGCTGAATAACACCACCAACATAAAAAAGATAAAATAACAGTTGTAGTAAAACCAAAAGGAACAATAACAGTTGAAACAACACCAAAACCAAAAAGAACAATAACAGCAGTAAAAACACCAAACAAACAATAACAGCAGTAACAACACCAACACCACAAAGAACAATTACAGCTGTAACAACACCAACACCAAAAAAGAATAATAATAATAACAATCATATTAATAATACTGTACCTTTGATTATTATTGCAATATAACACATGCCAATGTTGGCATCTGGTGAGGCATTATCATAAAATAAATATTCAATTACAGTTTCCCCGATGGGAAATACACCAGTGGTCTCAAATGTGTACACGACTTGATCAATACCAGTAATAGTATCCGGGGCGATCTCAGTATAGTTGGTTGTAAATTCAGCCATCTGAACATTATCCATAACAGTAATGTTATACATGACAGTTCCATTTGGATTTCCAATATCAGTCACGCCATTCACAACACCTGGACAAGTTGCTTTAGGTGATTCCAGATCTGAATAAAGAAAAGTCATTAATAACAAACCAAAAACATAGTCAGGTCAAATTAACAAAGCTGGGATCTTGGATTGTTTAGAAAAGCAATGTATTTATAAGTATATATTTTATCTGAATGAAATGAATGGCACATGAAAATGAAAATTACATCATATCTTCACACTGGAGGCAGAATCAAAGAACAAGAAGATTGCAATTTGCTCTCTAATATTGGGACCAAAAAAGAAAGCAAAGAAGATAAATAAATAACATGTATGAAGTCTTTAGTCTGTAGTGGCGCTGTAGCTTGGTGGTTGACGTGCTTGCCTACCAATCCCGAGGTCCTGGGTTCAATCCTGACCAAAGC
>JAOTQE010104118.1:0-13685 GCA_025631205.1 Nesometra sesokonis
AACTAGCTAAAACAAAGCATCGTTCCAAGGAGGTGTGAAGACTAAAACAATAGCCATATCACAGTCAATGGTTGCAGAGTGGAGTAAGACAAGCTAGAAACAATAGTATTGTCTAAGAGTGGGGTTTAGACTAGCTATACGAAAGCCAACGTCTTGCGATGAAGAAAAAGTAAACTGGCCAAAACCATGGCATGATTTACTGTCTGTGAAGATTGCTGTTAAACAAAGATAAATTATTTTTGTTTTAAACTAACTTTGTGCTATATTTTTCCTTTCAGAAACCTTTAAATTGATCAATTGACATATTCTACAGATAGACTACAGCCAATGTTAGGTTGAGTAACATCAGGTTTCGAATAATCTAGAGTAACACTGTTATTATTGTCATTTCAGAAAACTTTTCATCAATCAACAAATTCTACATATAGTCTGACCAATGAGTACCATGTGATGTAGGCTGAGTAACATCATATTTTGAATAAACGAACATCGGAAATACTTCAAAAAAGACCTAGAAATATTGACCTGCAGGGACTAATTACCAAAGGCAATGAATAACAGTTATATCTTCAATTCTATTGATGCTTCAAATAGCAGTGATGAAAATAACAGTAATAATTTACCTGAAGATGTCAACTTCAAACCAGCTTATTTACTTGTCAGCATTCTCGTATTTACGTCTATGATACTGATAATATGTGGGAATTTGATAGTCATTACTGTATTTCATTTCACGCCCTCATTGCGGAATGCAACCAGCGTTTTTATCACATCTTTAGCAGTTGCTGATCTAGGTGTGGGAATTAGCTGCGTGTTTTCAATTCAAGCTCTATTTACTAACCAGGTGCCTGGGGCACATTTATGCAAGACAATTGGATTTTGTCTGATAGTGGTAGTCGGTGTCTCTATCATAACGTTAGGTTGCATAAGCGTGGATCGCTATATCGCAGTGACAAAACCGTTAAAATATTACACAATTGTGACTAAGAAACGTGCAAGATGGGTGTCCTTTCTTGTGTGGATTTTAAGCGTTATCATTTTTAGTCCATCTTTGTTCGGATGGGGTCGTTATAATTTTAATGAATACACATATGAATGCAGTCTGCAATGGAACCAAGATGTTAAATTTTCTTTTTACGTTATATCAATCCTCGTTTTTCCAAATCTGATCATCTCCAGCTTTTGCTATTATCACATATACAAAGCATGTCAAAAACAAGTAAAAAAACACAATATTCAAACTGAAAAATTCTCAATGGATGACTCCACAACAACTTTAGAACGAGAAACAAACCGGAAAGGTTATGAACGAGCAGTAGCAAAGATATTTCTTGTGATTGTCAGTGCATTTTACATAACATGGCTACCATTTATAATTATTCGTATTATAGAAGGAATAACCAAAGACATTACTATCCACCCTATTATTTCATTTCTAACGGCATGGATGGGGATTTTTAATAGTTTCTTGAATTGTTTAATCTACAGTATAAGTCATAAATCCTTTCAAACTGGTCTGAAGGGATTATTAAAAACACTTAAGGATGAATGTACATATCATTGTGGAAAGATCTTAACTAAATGTAATTGCTGCAACAGGGTATAAAGTTGTGTTCCCACCAAATTCAATTCTGCTAATTTTTTTTACGTGAAAATGTATTAAAAATATTATGCATACCTTAAAATTCTTCTGCAACTTCAGAATGAGATTCGAATCAGAAATAACAATTTATAAACTCATTCTATTCTCTTTTTTCAGGTTAGCTTTTTCAAATCAAATTCAAATTTAGTGTGAAACCAGCTTAACATTCTCATGTAAATGTTATGTCTCCACCTACAACTTTTATTACCCTCGCCCCACTTAAGTGGGATGAGGGTATTGCAATGAGCTCCGTCTGGGTGTGTGTCTGTTTGCATCCATATCTCAAAAACTATTGGGCCAATTTACTTCAAATTTTCAAACAATGTCAGAACCAACCATATCTAGATCCTCCGGAGGTTTGGTGCTGGTCCGCCTTACCACATGAAATCTGGATTCTAATCTTAATATTTTTTTGTCTATTGCACTCTCTTAGGTGGCCAAAAATACAGTAGATACTAAATAGGCCTGACAGTTACCGATATACTCTGGTCCTATCTGTTAGCAGTTGTCATTACACTTAAAAAAATAACCTTTCTTAACCCTGAATAGAGTATGTAGTATGTTTATTCTATGTGCCTGATATCTTCCTGGCTTGATCATCACTAGATATCACAGTGAAAGTAGGAAAAGAGTGAAAACTATGGCTTTAGGCTGTTCACAAATGAACACAAACTAACAAACACACAAAGAGGGAAAACATAACCTCCTTCAAAACATAGGCGAGGGTGTAATCGCTTACGATTACCTTGTCTTGTTTAACCTTGTTATTACTATAATATTGATAATATTGAATGTTTAGCTTCTCTCAAAAAATGCTTGCTATGTGATGTGCAATAAACTGCATTTATGTAAATTGCAATTGTACAGATATATCATTTAACACTGAGTTTCATTTATTTATTTCAATTTACATTCCATTTAGAGAATGTAGAATTATCTAAAGGATATTACCTATTACTTAGATGACAACTGCTTGGCCTAAAGGCAACCAATTCACATATTCTTCACATGAAGCGTAATTAGTGTAATGGGGGCAAGTTTGAGAACATTTTTATTTTACCATGAAATGTACACTGTACAACTAATACCCGATTCACACGTACAAAAATCTTACCAAATGTAACAAAATGTAACATATTGTTACATTTTATAGCGCGTGTGAATGCAACATCCTGTTAAAATTTCGGAAAATCTAGGAAAATCTCGGAATATCTCGGAATCTTTACCAGCCTCGCAGAGGCTGGTAAAGCACATGAACGAATGGGCCTAGGCTCTAGGCCTAGGAAAATTTACAAAATTAGTACCACAACTAGTAGTAGTACGCATTTGCCATAAATATATTTATATAATGCCTTTTTTTAATGACCTTCGCATTACTAGACATTACTTACTTACACGTGTGAATGCGTTGATATCTCGGTAGGAAAAAATCGGGAGATATCCTGGTTACATTTTGTTACGTTTGGTAAAGAATTTTGTATGTGCGAATCGGGTATAATACTTGATTCACATGTACAAAAATCTTACCAAATGTAATATAATGTAACAAAATGTTACATTTTAAGATACAGTACGTGTAAATGCTCTAACATGTTACATCAGGTTACATCCTTGTAAAATTTCTGGAGTAGCTTGGTAATATTTACATTAGGCCTGTAAAGATTACCTATGTGTACATTTTGGAATTTCTATTGCTCTATCGTTCAAGGTCACCAGTGTGCCTTGTTCTTTATTACAATGGTTCTAATGAGTCTTGGTAGGAATATCTAATGAAAAACCCCTGTTACAATGTTATATTTTATTACATTTTATTTTAAGTATGTGAATCGGGTACAAGAAAGATATCACTAAACTGTATTCCAAATTATGTTCCAATATGTTCTTTTTTGGAAAATTATTTAAGTCTAAAAACCAAGAGTGAATAAATCTTGATGTAATTTTATTGTATGTGCAGTTCAAAAGGAAAATTCATATGGCAAACTGATGAACTGCTTATTTTGTAGTAAAGGCCATTTGCCAACAGATAATAGTGAGGTTTCGCAAATTTACGAAAACGAAAACGAAAACGTCATAAATTCTTGTAACATTTGAATAGAACACCTTAATCTGTCACAGCTGGTCAGTATTTTACAACGATCATCAACAATTCAAAGGTAGAAAATTTTATATATTTTTTAACACATTTAGGAACTTTCAAAAATTGGAGTGTGACGTATCCGTTTTCGTATTTCGTAAGTTTGCGAAACCTCGCTACTGTATACCATAAAGCTTGTATTATTAACTTACTATTCTAGAACTAACACCTTCTTTATTAGTAATGCAGCGTAAACATTTTATATATTTAACCCACTACTCTAGTAGTAACCCATGGGGGATTCTATTTTCTTGAAAGGAGGCAGATGTGTGTATTATTTAGTTTATAAATAAAGTTAAATCAATAAAAAGTGTTTTACCTATGTTGTAATATCTATTTTAATGAATTAGCAGGCCTCGAATTTGGGCTATGTAGGGGCAAGGCCATTTTTGGTTTGATTGTAAGAGTTACAACAGGGCACCTGAGGCCATTTTGTTCAAATTGTATCCTTTTGTATTACCGAAAATATGGGGCACCAAGGCCAAAGTGGCCCTGATGATGGTCAAATTTTGAAGGCATTGAGGCCAAATGAGAGGGCACCGGCGGCAAATGGCCTTGGTGCTTTGGTTAAATTCAAGCCCTGAATTAGTGATGCAAAATCCTGGTGGTTGGGTGGGTTACTTTTTCAAAGTGTCTAGAGTATGCTTAGTAGATGTAACCCTCTACTAGTAAACCCCTACTCCAAAGCAGGGCACTCACTACGTCGTCCGACGGTCGTATGACGGTCGCACGACTAAACCGTCGCTCCCTCTGTGTGGTTGCCAGACACGTTGACAGTCTTCTACTTGTCGATCGACAGTTTTTTTAGTGATTTCCCTGCAGAATCACTAAAAAAAAGCATTGGCCGACGACGTGTCTGGCAACCACACATACAGGGTGCGAATGACCATTGCATGAAGTAGTGAGTGGCCGGCCTAATAAGTAATCCACCATTAAATCATAATGAATGGTGACTTAATGTTATTAGCGAGGTTTCGCAACTTTACGAAATACGAAAACGAAAACGGATACGTCATACATGCTTGTAACATTTGAATAGAACACCTTTAATATATGTCACAGCTGGTCAGTATTTTACGACGATCATCAAAAATTCATAGGTAGAAATTTGGATATATTTTTGAACACATTTTGGAACTTTAAAAAATTGGAATGTGACGTATCCGTTTTCGTTTTCGTACTTCGTAAGTTTGCGAAACCTCGCTATTATTAGAAGCTGTACCGTATACTGAATAATGTCTCTCTTTAGAGAGAATGAAATGAAAACAATATTGGGAAAAGGCCTATGAAATACATCCATACATCCCAGTTTTTCAATAATGTTAAAGCCGTAATCAGGTCAATTGGTATACAACCTGGGTCACAAACCACAAAAAATGGAAAAGAAACTTTTTGCAGCACAAGTCTAATAGTAGGCGCTTTCATGGAATTGCACTTTGGGGCTATGTATTCTATTTACCTGTTAAAATAATACATCTACAGTTAAAAACTGGCTGGAGACTAGCTTGCTCTCTCTAACCATTCGCCAAGTCGCCAATGGCTACTGGAATTCTCAATTGGCTAAAATAAAAATTACCTTATTCGGCAAATTGTTTAAATGAAAATAAAATAAACTCTCCATTTTGAAGGGCATTTTCTGACTTTTTATCGTTTTTAAAAATGTGGTTAAAAAATTTATAATTGGGCTTACAAAAATCAGCAACTTTTAACAAGTTTAGCTAAGAAAAATTGACCCTCCATGAGTGACATAATTAGACTTTTTCTTATAAAGCATGACATAGTTCTCATCCTGCCATCGGGAAGAAAACTTGCTGTTTGATGTAACACAAAATAATAATAATGATAAATAAAAAAAAAAACAAGTTCAACCATTGGAGTGCTCTAGGGTTAGTTGTTGTTTAGTCACTGGGATCAGTTGTGCAGTTACCCTTGGAGAGCCTTTGGTCTTTCTATTTCAACTAAAGGTATGAATTGCATACATTTTGGATGAGACTGGTTAAATCAATTACTTGTAACATAGTGACTACAAGCACTTTGACTTAACAACATAAAGAAACATGAAACTTGAATGTTAAGCACATAAATAACATGACACACAGTAGGTAAATATGTCAATAGGTTTGTGTTTGTGTCTGAGAATATGAAGTGATTTGTAACACAGGTATCTTGATATCTTAAACCATAACATTTAGATTTCGATGGATTTATTTGGTGTGTAATACATTGCTTAAAAGCTTTGAAGTTTTGCACGATATAGCCTGAATACTGGGTGATATTTTTATACTACCTGTTCAGGGGCGGATGCAGACTTTTGGAAAAGGGGTGGGGGCAGAAGGGGGGCGGTAGAAAGAAACATTAGGGAGGGTCCAGGGATATGCTCCCCCAGGAAATTTTGGTATTTAGATGTCCGGAAATGGCATCAGGGGCGTGTTATCGGATCAATTCTAGACAATTTTATTTAATATTGATATACTGTATTTTACTTTCCGATTGGAGGACCGGCTTAAATCCGCCCTTGCTGTTTTCATACAAAAGAAAGTCAATCAGTTGTAGCTTAAATGGTTATAAAAAAAAATTTAAATTTACATAAAAAAACATGGCAGATTTTAAACTAAACGAAAAACTATCAAGTACAGGATATGGGCAGGAAAATAAATTAACCTATAGGCATTTTTTTTCATAGGGTTAAGTAATTGTAAATGTTCCTAATATTAAAATCTACTTTTGTTTTACTTTTCATACTCTCTACAGGGGTGTATGTAAGGGGAGGGGGGAGTTTAACAGGGTTAATCCCCCACTAAAACTGACCCTTTTTTTGTTTTAAAGAGAATGAACTAATAAAAATGGATGCAAAGCAGCTATATAGGCCTATGAAAACTCTCAAAGGCAAACTCAGGCCTGTTATTGCAAGCAAGTTTTTTTTTTTTGCAATTTTTCAAAACCAAACTCGGGTTCACAATTCTGGATCCACCCATGCTTAATTGAAATTGAGATATTGTTTATGTATTTCAAAACAATACGTTTATTATTTCCTACTAAATCTTCTATAGAAATTGAAATTTCATAGAAAAACATGGCAAATTTGATGAAAGAAAAAAATATGGGCAAGACAATAAATTAATTTTTATTTCAAAGTGTTAAGAAGTGTTATTGTTCCTAATATTACCAAAATCTTAATACTTTGTTTTAACTTTCATACTCTCCAACTTAAATTGAAATATTGATTATTTTTATTTATTTCAAAACAATTCTTTTTAAGTCTTCTATATAGAATTTGTTTTCAGGTATTTAATATTTTAAGATTTTTTGTTTAACTGTAACACTTTGGAAATCTGGGCGTTAGAACTGAAAGCAATATTCAGTACAGACTGAATAAATGTGAGGTGTCGCCACAAAATGAGTCGTGTTGTACAGAAAAACAAAATTTAGTTATTGTTGTATTTGGATAGAAGAGATTGTAAGCTTTAAATTGGCTTTTAAATGAGGTTCATAGCTTCAGTATAACCAGAGAAAAATCATTTTGAACCATAGGTGTATGAAAACACACTTTGGAAAAAAAATCAACTTTAAAGTTAAACAACTGTTGAATTCCTGTATGTTTTTCCATTGATTTTGAAAAACAGCCTTTACAAAATGTAGTTCAAAAACATGTTTATTGTGAATAAACATAAACAGGAAGTTTGTAATCATAAAATTCAATTACTAAACTTAACAAAACAACAGGAATCTCATATTTGTGAAATTATGACTTTCTGTCTATTTTGGGAATATCTCAAAATGACCTGGCGTACAACACGACTCATTATGTCACGATACCTCACAAATGTAATGGACATACCACTACAAGCAAGATTATCACCTAATACTTTAAACTACAAGAATGACATCATCAATTGACAAGGTGAAAATATGAGTTCATGATCTACAATCTGCTCATAAAATTATACTGCACAGATACAAGTACCAAATTACTAGCATGATTTATATCAACAATCTGAATGTTCTCATGTGATCTGGGAGTGTTAAACTCTCAAGGATATTTTAGAAAAAAGTCACAATGTTATTAGGTGGGCAGCTAAGCAAGGTGCAAGCAAATCTGTGATGTAACAACAAAGGTGTTCAGGCACAAGCTTTCAGAGGTCCCAAGTTTGAAAAACCAAATTCCTGGAGATTTATTTGCGGTTGTCCTACCACTGTTTGTAATGTCTACCCTTCCTGAAATGTGTGTAGAAATATTCTTATTTATAAAATCAACATCTTGTTCGCTACAAAATGATGGTTTCTAACATGTATTGTCACTGATTTAATGTGTTATTACTGTTCCCCAAAACATTACTGAACTTCATAGTTGCTTTACTTTCAACCAATATTTTGAAATCAATAGACCAATTTTGGAATAAACACCTTTTTTAAAAATTAAATTTTGTTTCATTATCATTTAAGTATCATTACAAAAGCCTGTTGGTCTCAGTATATAGTGAATAGTGATTCATGTTCATTCTTTCCTCATTTCAATACCATATATAAGTTGAGTTTTAAAAAGTTTTATAAAAAAGTTTCTGGATTTCATTTCAGTTTATTCAATTTCACATTATATTATCAAATTGTATTGTAATAATTTCAAAGATTTAGTTTTTTCCTGGTGTAACAAAATTTTGTTTCATCTGATTAAATTTGTTGAAATTAAAAATATAGTATGCTATAAACAGTTTATATATGTCAAAAGGTTAAGGAAATTTAGCATATACCAAGTCATCACTTAAAATCTTATATTCAAATTTGTTTCCAATTGCTGTATAAAAATAATGCATATATAATTCTACCAAATTATGTGTTACAATACAACTATAGAGGGGGTATGTACTACAATTACATCCTACATAGTGATGCAGTTTGTAGGAACGGATTTGTTTAATTAGCCTACCTTGCGAAGTCATAGGGCCTAGCAGTGTATGAAATGTTTCATTAAAATATTTTGACTTTAATTAACAGACTAATGACTAAAGAAAAATTTGGTATATAAAATATGTTTGATTTTATTTGAATTTTGTAATCACTGTTAAGTATAGGGAAAATGAAGTGGCTTGGAAATAATTGTCACTTTGAAAAAATGTTCAATTCAGATGAGTTTGATTGTATATACATCATCAGTCAAACTTTTATATTGAATTTTATTTGAACACACATTACACCCTTTTTTACAAATATGTACCATTTCAAAAACTTCATTCCTCCAGTCAAAATCTTCTTTCTGTTCCTAAAACAAACTTTAAAACTATTGGAAACAGACCTCTTTTGCTGCGACTACTATTTAGAATTCTTTCCTTCTTCCCCCTTACAATTATTTTTCAATCTTATCTAGAAATTTCTTTAAGGAAAAGAAAAACTCTCAGTCATGCAAGTGTATTTGTTCTGAAGCAGTTTCATTTGTTTTTAATTTATTTCCCTTATCTTTAATTTATATGTAAATTTAAACATTAAAATTTAAATATTCATTCTGTTAACAGGTGCTTAAGTTTCTTTTGTTATGTATAAAAACAATTGTAATGTGTTCATTTGGGTTTTTTAGTTTCAACAACAGAGCAGTCTAGGAGAGGACTGGCAGAGCTTAAAATAAATATGATTTAAACTTAAGTTGACATTTTTGCTGTTTATTATTTTGCTTGGTTTATATCGTTTTTATTTAACCATTCGGAACCACGCCTCGTGAACAGCATTTGATTTGAACTTTGTTATTTAATTCTACATAACTCTAAATCTTTATAATTATTAATATTATTAAGCTGGTGTGATGAAATCTACAATACAATATGGTATTGCGCCTAGCATCAACCATAGTTTTAATGGTTAATAGTTAAATATTTATATAGCGCAAAACATTAAGGTCTCTATGTGCTTAACACGAGAAAAAGGGAAAAAAATCAGAAGGAATGATGTTTGAAAACAGAAACAGAGGGTGAATCACAAATAGACAATGGTAAAGCTTTCCATAACTTTGGTGCAGCAAGCTTGAAAGATCTTTCCCCACATGACTTTAACTTCCAAGGTGGGCAGAAAAGAAGTGTTTGGTCCGATGTTGACCTCGCAGTACGAGTTGAGGAATGAAATTGAAGGAGGTCAGAAATATATTGGAGAGATAACTTATGGATGGACCTAAATACAAATAAAAGCATCTTAAAAATAGTATGTTGCTTAATAGGTAACAAATTTCGGAGGGTAGGGGTGATGTGAAGAGATTTATGAATATTAGTGACAAGTAGGGCTGCAACATACAATGTTTTGTAAAACTGTTTACTGTTTTGCAATTTTCAAGAGATTAAGATAAAGGTATTATCATTATTTAGATACAGTAAATTATAACCATAACCAAAGTCATCCACACTGGAGAAACAAACTGAGTTCAAACTCTAGATGCTATTTTGTTCCTACCATTTTAAATTTTTTTTATTTTTTGCTAACTTCTTTGATAACATTTCTTCCGTGAGTATTTTTATGCACAATTTTGTGATTTCATATCTTTGCAAAAATGCTAGCCGTTTTATGTTTCCAATCAATCTGTGACTTTGTTGAGTGGTCAGTTGCCTTCTTGTAGGTTGTAGCCCTAAAATCCTACACTCGTTGAAGCCTCACCTCGCTGAACGCATTCAATTATACGTGCTAGTCTCTTTGGTGCGTGTCATATTGTGAGAATGATAGGTCTATAAACCACTGGAAGTTTAAGATGACCTCATTTGCATTAATTATTCATGCATAACTAGTGTTTTTATATACAAAATTGGCACAAATTAATTTGTTTAAATATTACTAATTGTCAAAAATGCAAAATATTCCCAGTGGTTCTTCTAAACATAATACAGAACATATGCAAAGTTTCCGTCTTAAGGAAGGTAAAACCTGAAAGCTTATTTGTTTACAAATTGCTTCATAATGCCTTTTTGTTGACCTCTTATGTATTCTATTTTCCAAAGCGGCAACATAAAATTTTCATTACTTGAAAATCTAACAAAATTTTTTTTAATGTTCATCTTACCTTAACTATGAGACGACGATAATGTTCTAGCATGTCTTTGTTATCATGACATCCACATAATAGTTGCCAGACCTCACCCCGTAGTGCCTCTGGTATTCCTTTGCGGACAAGTGGTACTAATTGTTTAGGCCTCTGGTTCAGGTCTTGACGCCATTTGGTTAGTAGATCACCCCAGCTGACAAGGACGGTTTCTGCACAATCTTTACCCACAGTACCTGATCCACTCTGTAATGGTTCATCGTCATCTGATTTACAAAGAGAATTAAATTTAATTGAAACTAGAAATTTATTCCTTTTACACTACTCTGTAAAATAATAGCCTCCCCACTGTGTTTGTCAAGTCTATCCTTAGGATGCACCAGGAGCTGTCTCAAGTGTTGGTGTGCTTGAAATAGGCAGGGATGTTGTTTCCATTTAGGATCCTCTTAAGTTCTTCCTAGAAACCTTTGATATATGGGATGGCCACCGGCTTTCATTAATTTTGTTTAAATGCAGTGTTTTAAAGTTATAAACACTATGCTTATCAATTCTACTTGGATAGATAAACTTTCAAAAGCAAACACATATATACTTTGCATGATGCCAATATAAGAGCACAGTGTGTAGTATCTAGCTAAGCGGTTTAAATTGATGGCAGCCACTGCCATCATTAACCATGGAAATCTTGGCCCTTTGTTTTTCAGTTATACAGAAAATGGAACATTTAGTTAGAAATTTAGTTAATCTTGGATAAGAAAGTATAATGCATACTCCAAATACTGAAATGCATTCCATTTTTAGGAATATTTCAACACTGATTATGTCATCATCAGGATAGAGGAAGAAGAAAATGAAAAACACTATATATACAAACCTGTTTCATCTTCAGGAAATGAGCTTAAACTATCTGGGGTTTGAGCCATCTTAGTGCTGCTAGCCGGTGATGAGGGCAGGCTTCGTTTCTTAACCCTCTGTGTATCACTCTCTAAACTCTGCACTCTGTATTGAATCTCATTATCAATTGTGCCTCCAATTTGAGTCTAAAATAAAACAAAATAGCATGAATTATCATAGTGTTCCGCTTCATTGCCAACAGCCTAAAATACAGTATGTTCAACGTGACCTAGTTATTAAACTATAACTATAGATCATCCTTTACTATCAAATGTTATGTGATTTTTATTTTATTTCGACCACATCCCACAGCGTAAGCGCCAATAACAGGATGGATATACTATGTCATGCTTATAAAGTAAGACCGATTACAAGGCTTTGGAAGTGGCGTTGTTTGTTGTCAGAATAATCGTAGTTCTTGGTCAGGATTAAAAGGCAAGCCTGTTAACCACCAAGCTACAGCGCCACGAGTTCCCTCCATACTACAGCACCACTACTTAACTTTCTGCATTTTAAACTTTAGATAAGGAATTAACAGGCCTTTCAATGTATTCAAAATTATTTTGTTTTAAATTAAATCTAGCATGGGACGAATAGGTGACTATGGCATCCATGAGGTCAAATGAACCCATCCACTAGGTTTGGTCCACTAACAAAAGGATGTCATGTGGAATTGATACGGAGTGGCGCTGAAGCTTCTTGGTTAGCATGCTTGCCTTCCAATCCCGAGGTCCTGGGTTCCAACCTGGCTGAACACTACATTGGTTCCCACGACTTAACAACGCCACTCCCAGAGCCTCATAATGAGACTTGGTTTAGAAAGCATGGTGTAGATCTCATCCTATAAGTGGCGAGTAAACTTGCTGTTGGATGTGGCACGAAATAAAATAAAAGAAATGCATCAACGCGATCCTCAATACTCGGGAATTCTATAGCTTAATGATACAATCAATTCTCACAAACCAGAATATGATGATTGCATTGAGATGTAACTTATACTTATGGTACAAAACATGCAATCAAGAGGGTAAACCAAGATTTTGAAGTCAGGACGAACGAATGAATGGCATTCGTCAATTCATAAGTCAAATTTTACATCGCAATCTGGCCAAAAATCATAGAACTATTGTAAATGGACTCTCTATAAACCAAACTGTAGGGCAAACCCTAAGGGAAATAGATGGTTCAAAGGCTTGTCGGATTTGAGGGAGTTGATTGTGGATGGAATACGTTGTTAGGCCAACTGTATGCCCTCCAGTCAAAACACAAGGACACTGACAATGTATTTAGACCAATGATCAAAACGGCTCAGAGCACAACATAGTGACTATCACCATTTTAATCAACTGAGCTAAATGACACTCTCTTTTGAAATGCCTTGACTGAAAGCTTTGCCATCAGGCAAAATTTATGCATTGGTATATAAAATATGTTTATCTGTATCTATGGAGGCAATCGGAAATAAAAGTGAAATGAAGTCTTAATGAATAAGAAAAAATAACACCAAATTTACAAAGAGTTTGCAACTGAAAAAAATTAAACATCATATGATCTTTTGACACTATAAAGACTTCTGTGTTCCATTTGTATAATGATAATAATAAGAAAAAAGATATCTTTTGGAACAAAACTGTATACTGTTATAAAATCCAAAGTGTACAATGTTTCTGTCTCCTCTCAAGACTATGATTCACCACCGATGATGATGGTGCCCTCTAGCGGTGAGATTGAAAACTGTCATAGTCTTGAGAGGAGACAGAAACATTGTACACTATGGATTTTATGCCAGTATACAGTATTGTTCCAAATGGTTTCTTTTTCTTATTATTATCATATGATCTTTTGTTTTCAATTAGTGTAAATAATTTAATCTCTTTAGTTCAGGCTAGCGAGTCACAGTAGCAGCCTTTTAATTAAGATAGTAGTAATAAAGTATAATGCATACTCCAAGCAATGAGATACACGCCATCATGACAGGATTCAATATTTCAACATAAATTATGTCA
>JAOTQE010104129.1:0-13685 GCA_025631205.1 Nesometra sesokonis
ATACTGAGGGAGTATATGGTTAGGTTGAAATCCATGTAAACTATTTAAAAGGCAGTTTCCAGTAAGGTAAATTCTAGGCCTAGCAGCCCCCTAGCCACAAGCTCAGGCTAGGCCTACGCAGGCCTAGGCTAAAAATGTCGAATGTTCTGGTAGGCATGACGTGTCTAGTTAGTATACAGTTTACATGTTGGCCTGGTCTAGGCCTAGTCTTTAAATACGTTTTATTTCTTGCTCCAATAATTTATTGAACAAAGTAAATTAATGTGAATAGGCCTAGGCCTACAGTAATTATGAAAAATGACACTGACACAAATTTAATAAAAAATATAGACCAATTATTTTAAATTAAAATAAAATGACATTAAAAAAAAGATTGCTATGCTACCCTAGGGTCGTTGACCCGGGGTTTGTTCGTGCCCCCCCCCCTCACCCCCGCCACACAGATTTTCCAAAAATACTGATTTTTGTTGGAAAAATACTGAAAACCATTTTTGAAACTTGGCATGTCTGCAATACAAATCAAAATGAAAATGTGAAAATTTCTTGAGGACCCCCCTAAGGAGGAAAAGAACTTTATTATGAATTAAAAAGCTCCACAGAATCATAAATCTCACCTTAAAGAGTGCACGAATTGGGTGAAAAACGGGGAAAATGAAAATCAACCCAGGTTCAAGCACACCTTTCACCAATTCCTGAATATGCCGCGGACAAGATTTAAAATTAATGCTTATTCAACTATAGTAACTATAGAAAGGCCAGTATTTTCACCTTAATAACTGTTTTTATTTTGTTTAGTTTTCAGACAAGCGCCACCAACTGGTCTCCCACCCGCTGCTGCCATCAGGGCACCAAACCACTCCACAATAGCGCCACCAACATACATCTCACCGGCTCAGGCTATGTATTCAGCAGGACTTCAGCGTCCAACGTTACTTACAAATGGTGCCATGCCCCCGACATTAATGACCCCGCCTCCAACAGAGGGATCACCAGCAGGGCTCACATATATTCCAATGGATGGCGGTGCTTATCACTATGCCGTTCCTATTATTGATTATCCAGGAGTTGGTATCGACAGTGCAATTGGTATGTGTTTCTCAAAACAGCTACGTCGTTAGTGTCTATTTAAAAGTATCAAGTTTATTACCTACAAGTACTCTGTAATTTGATGAGAATTATTTTGAATGAATTTTTAAATATGCTGAATAAATTTGAAGTTTAAAGACCTAGGAAAAGTAAATCATGATATACTTGAATAATTCATAAGAGAACTGCTCGGAATTATTTGATATTTTAAATCCATGTCCAATAAAGCAAATTTAATGTCTTAGGGTCTTGGGATAGTCTCATTTCAATACGCTAGTGAATAAAAAGAAGCAAAATTTAGCTGCAAATGTTATAACGTACTCTACCTCAGTTAAATATGAAAACATATTTTGGATTTACGCACCAAGAATATGAGTAATTTTTTTAATGTGAATGTTTCAGGAATGTGAATTATGTTTTGCTATTGAAACAGCTATTGATGGGTGCAAGAATCATGTCTTCAGCTTAATACCATTTCACAGACTTATGAATTGTCAGAATATATAGAGCATTAGAAAATTTATAGGCATCTCCAATTGATTATTTTAATTGCTCTAGTCTTTTAAACTTTTTTTTTGTGCATTTCATATTTAACCTGTCCAGTTTCAATGCACGTACAGTTTAGTTTTATACCATTAAAAATGATTTTATACTAGATTTTCTTGCCAAAAGTTTTTCCTTCCAGATGTTTTAATTGCCGAAACCATTCTAATGTTCTTTAAAATTAGAAGATATGTTAAAAAATATTCCTGCTGTTTTACAGTGATGTAATGTTTAAAATGTTTTAAACTAACCATGTTACTTGGCCACCTTTAGGTGCAGCCCCCAAAATGAGAAGAGCTCCTACCATCAGGGACCACCCTTATCAAAGGGTCCTTGATCCACGAGGTTAGTTTGTATTTTTTTTATTAATCTCAGAATCCATATTTTTTTTATTGTTAAGGTACAACTCCTATATGTATTATCTTTGTTGACAAATGTATTTTTAAAATGTGAAGTTACACCATCACTTAATTATTATTTGGATTTTGCCGTTTTTGGTCTCAAATTATTTTAATGTGATGGTGAAACTTGTTTCTAATAAATGTAGCTTTTTCTTAGTCAGCTGATAAGTGGGTTAAACCTCATAACCCGTACATGAAGTACTGCCGTGTCTGTGTGGCTATATCTCGCCGATTTCAACTTTTGTTTCTCTGTATGTTTCCATACTTGTTGTTTGATTGCTTCAATGCTCTGTCCCGTTCGTCAACATGTGTTTTTGTTTATTTCTTGGACAAATGCTTACTTCTGGACGAAGGGAATAAGGTAAACGTTAAAAACAACACATAGCAGAACATATGTATACTGCATGATGTCATCATTACTCACGGATATGATTAGTGTTCCTAATAGTAATTAATTGTAATGGGAAAGCAAATAGTGTAGAAAATGAGTACTGTTTTAACTTCTGTAAATGTGGTAGGGTTTTGCGCGCACTTTTAGCTAGGGATAGAAGTATTTATGTTTCTACAAGGGCTAGCTATATAGTTTTTTAAGTGACTGAATAGATAATCAAGATCGAGATACTAATTTTGCCTGCAGTATCTTTAAGACACATGCAGTCTTCCCTGTATATTGTCCTGTATATGATTAATTTACCAAATCTACCAAAAATGAAGCGATAGATCATTCCAACAATATCTTTGTTTAGAGTACTTTTAACTTGTGATAAATCCTAAAGAAATAAGAAATTAAGATCAACTTGTAACTAAATGCTGTTTCTATTAGCTAGTAAAACAACTCTAAAATAAACGATTCCAACTCGGTGAATTTTGTTCAAATTGTAAATAGGTCAACTCAAGTAGAGTTAAGAGTGAAAGGATAAACATTATAGATGTAAAATTATTTTGAACTGCCTAAATTTATTTATTCCAAATGATACAAACTGCAATGAAAACTGATACAGGATAATAAAACCAAACGATGCAATAAAATATAGAGATAATTAACCGACTAATTATTAAACCTACTAATTAAAAGATACCACCTTGATAATGATTTAACAAACTACACATTAATAAAATAAATATGACATAAAATATTTATCTCAGACTGTTTCCCTATAAATTTCATTTATAACCATGACTGTTGAAAATCTTGAATAAACCAGTTATGTATTCGTAATGATTAATATTTTTGCTCTTGGTTATGTAAGATAGGATTTGATATTGGTAAACATAAAGTAATAATTACTGCAAGCAAGATAAGGCTTCTTTTAAATACAGTAACTGCACTGCACTTGTTGTGTTTCACAATATGTATAAAGCAATTATGC
The DNA here is from genome assembly GCA_025631205.1 of Nesometra sesokonis. Lineage (NCBI taxonomy): Eukaryota > Metazoa > Echinodermata > Crinoidea > Comatulida > Antedonidae > Nesometra > Nesometra sesokonis. The sequence goes on from JAOTQE010104129.1 coordinate 3,401, forward strand.
CGCACTATGATATTTAAATTTTATACACATTATACATGGTATTCTTTGGGTAGAATAGGTTAAAACCGATAATGGTTTAATAAAAAATAGAACTACTATTAAGGAATCTGTGATTCAGTATTAAGATGTGTGGATACGCAGTAAGGTATGACAGTTGGTGCAACATTTTAAGTGAGCTGAGGATGTGTTGGGGTGTAGTTAGGGTTTTTACAATAGTTTGTGGTCTATATGAATTTAATTCAAACTATTGATGGATAAGACGACTGGAATTTTTTATGTATATTTAGGTACTGATGCTGTTTTATTACAAGAGCTTCCAGATTTATCTGTCGAGGATGAAAAAGCGTAAATGTCATGATCGTCCTAGTTTAAAACATTGCCTTATTTAAAATTTATATTGCATTCATTTAATTGTACAACTTTCAAGGAAACTTATGTTATGATTGTGATTTGTAAAACAAGTTGTGTATGCTTTTTTAAGCATGGTGGGTGGATAAATGAATTTGCTATAAAGTATTGCCACTTAGTAGCAACAACGTTTAGCGATTTTAGCTTTGAACTTTGCAATATTAGAGGTAGCTTTAGATAGGCCTTTTTGAAAGTTTTTTTTTATGCAAATAAAGGCTATATTTTGTACTTTCAAAGGATTTTTTACCGCAATAAAGATTAGCACATGAATTCTGTCTCTGTTGTTTATTTAATAGCTAGGAATGCTTAATATTTTCATGTGGTAAAATGTATAACTCATTGCTTTAATGTTACCCTACTGTGTTCTGTTTTGGGGCATTTGTACCGCTCCCAATACACAGGTGCTTAAGGTGTTTATACCCATTTTTTAATCTATATTGTGTATCTATTTCTTTGTTTGAATCATTACAAACTAACTAACTTAGTATAATGAGTTTTAAGTAACTAACTTCATGAATCACTAACACTACCTATTGGTTAAGTGAATATGATGAAACATGCTAAGGCTGCACAAATTATGCATTGTATCATTATATTCCCGCATTTCCATAAAAATATTGCATGCCAGAACTTTTTTGTTTATTACTATAATTTTGTAAGTGATACTGGTGAAAGTACTCTATTCCTTTTACTCCTAATACAGCTATTATCAAACACTCAAAATCTTTAAAACTTAGTCCATATTTTTGTTTGTTTATCATTTACAGGCTTGATGTGTCATTGTTTTATTAATGACCTTTTTAATCATTTGTTTTATTAGTATTAAAAAGCTGAAGCATCTTAACTTATATAACACTTTAAAAATAAAAATAAAAAATCCATGTGCTTAAAAACATGTAAGTGCTTAACCATACCATTCTCATTATTACAAGTCACATTCCAAAAGGAAAAGGAAAAATGAAGACCCTAACTATATTAATATAGGGAATAGAATATTATAATGCATTAGATGACAATTTTTTTTTATATTGAATATCCAAATTTCTATTTTACAAATTTAAGAAGAAAAATCTTTGGCTGCAAAATAAGCCGAGCACATCATTTCCACTTGCCAAAGGTAGAAAACAAAAAATTGTGAACTTTGTGATTCCAGAATTTTTGAAGCAATTAATTTAAAACATTTAAACATTTTACTGAAAAGATAATGGCTCAATATAATTTCACACTGTGCATGCATTTTAAATGTTCGTCTTGAGACGCTGGTACGAATAGTCACTAATACCAATCTTTTTTCTTTCTTCCATTTTGGATTACCTAACCCAGCTGTCACTGGCAACTAGAATTCACTAACTTAGCATCTCTGCACAAGTGTTCTTCACGTTACATTATGTGTTGCGTTGCGTCCAAGGCCTGCCAAATCGTGAGTGGACAATTCTCTCCACCCTACTACTATTACTCTCTGCTGAAATTAATTCTGTGTGTGTTACTACTGTCAAGCAATACCCCGAGAGATTTTGGAACAAAATGCTAACACCACCACGCCCACCAAATTGGATTGGATTAACTTTGCAAGGTACGAGTTTGACCAACTGTAGCAGTAAAGGCACTTAGCAACTTAGATCTAGCCCATCTATGGTGGGTGTATCAACATGGTAATAATATTAATAATAATATTGTAACTTGCACCAAAAATCCAACTCATCATTAATTTGACTACCATTATCAAATTTCGTGTATGCTGTGTTAAATTATGACTACAACACTGACCCTGGTATAAGCCCACTACGATTGAAAATGAAGTCCCAGTCCATGATTGATGAAGACATATTCTCTAGTATATGCCCACCAAATCAGAACATGAAATCAGTTTTTAGGTGGGCTTATACCCAGGTTGAAAAAAAAATCTGTTAAGTGGAAACCAGTCTTATAAAACATCCCAAATTGTTGGTGTGCTTATACCAGAGTATTTACGGTAAACACTTTAAACTTTTTTACTTGTGAATTTGATGATAATGTTGGATTTTTGGTGTTTAGAACTTGTGCTTATTTCATTAAAGTCATTTCTTTGTTTTGTCTTTACTCCTTTTTAGTTGCACATACTATCGTTTTATGTTTAATTTTGCTCTATTAATATTTAAAAATATTAAAATGTATAATCATTTTGAATGTTATCCATATCTGACATGCATATAATAATCTAGTCATTATTTTTGTTAGCTCTGAAGATTTTAGAGACTTTCTTCGCCTTCGAACTTGAGGTCAGAAAAGTATTAACAATTAATTGGCCACAAGCTTTGAGCTTTAAACAAGGTTGATGGAACACTATTTTAATCACTTCATTAATTTCATAGACGCAATAGGAGTAAAATCAACTTTCCCAAAACTGGCCCTCCAGAAACCATATTTCATCCTAAACCGGACCATTTTTAAATCCTAAAGTTATGACACCAATACAAACATAGGTAAACTCAACTGTTAAGAAACCGAACAAATTGAATTGGCTGAATTGTGATCAGTTTTGAACATTGTTTTAATTGAAACAGAGTAACACTCTTGTTTGATACAATGCCTTTCCAACAACCTTGTTTAAACGATGGGATTTTTTGTTAAGGTTTTTGTTGATGCATGCATAATGGATAAAACAAGATTTGAGAAATGCATGTTGACATAGGTACAGATCTAAGATTGGTTTTCAACTCTATATCCCTGCCATCCTACATACCACAATGACTTCAATTAATTTTGAGGTTAAAAGTTGTAAATAACAGGGTGTGAGCTCCCCCATGTTGATGGATTTCAATTTCAGAGCACAAATCATGTAAAAATTTGCAGTGTTTTTAATTTTTAACAAAACTGGATAAAAAGGGAAAAATTTGTATAATTATACAAACTGCATAACTGCAGTATGTAGTCCCTATACTTTCACATGCATTCACTTTTCTCCTTCAAATATCACACAAGATCTATACCCATGTATAAAGAGATGCATTTAAACTAAATTGTGCATGGATATGGTATGTGTTGTAATTATTCCTGAGGTAAGAATGTATAATTTCTTTCAAATTAAGCCACCCCACTTTTATTTTGGTAGATATTACTTTTAATAACAGTATAGTTGTTCCATATTTTTTTTTTATTTTAAGCTGCTACTTGCTTGAAATGTTTAATACAAACTTTGTGATATTGTTAATCAATTTGACCATTTGTATTCAAGTATATCATTTAAAATTACTAACGAAATTATGCATTCCTCCCTCATGAGATAACAAGCAAATGAATTATGTTAATATTATGTATTTAGTTTTCCCATGTTAATTGGTACATTGATAATAATGGCGTTATAAGTTACTCACAAATTCTACAATATGCACTAATGTAAAATTATTTTGTAGTAGTATATTCTTTGGAACTCATTTTGTAAGTTTCTGTAGGTCCTAATACTTGTGTTTTTCATGTAATGATGCTAAACAAATTGCTTAGTATAATTTTGTTATGTTTGTTTACAAAATCACCAGCCTGAATTTTATGTTGGCTAAATATTCACCTCTTAACATAATTATCTAAGTTGCTAGTTTAATCTTTTACTGCAAATCGGGTACTTAAAGTGCAGTGATTTTAAACTTTTAATATCTAGGTGTGGTAAACAACTAATCTAAAATATGGTCAATCTCGTAATCATTACAATATTGGTGGTCGCAATCACAATATTGTATTATTTAATGTGTACAAAAACACAAATTTTTTCATGGCACAATTTCTTGTACAGCAATAAAAAATACATCTTGTAATCTTCCCAGACGCACAAACCCCTCCTATATGTCTGTGCAAACAGTAAAATTGCTTATTTGCTTCTTCCTGCACATACATAAAATATATAAAAACGAACAAAAAAAATTTCTAAACAAAAATCTATATAGCAATAATATCTAAATAAGGAATGAATTTAGTTAATTTGGGAGTGTTTCCACAATGGATGTTTTGATGATGATGATGATGGTGATGATGTTTGAAGGTGATGAAAAAATAATAAGATATGGCCCAAATAGTATGCTATGCATCGATATTAAATGAAGAGAGCTGTATTGAACAAATAATCTCAGGGGATATAACACAAATAATGTTACCTGAATAAGCAAGTACGAGAAGAACATAAATATGTAACTATACTTCCCTATAGCACTGTGCTTCCACTTAAACATATTGGTGTCAAGGAAAATTACAAAATTCTGACTTTAAAAAAAATGGAACTGAACTTAACATTGGTTTTGGTCACAATTTATTTGGAAAATATGCAAATAAGAGATTCGAACAAAGGCATAAGAAAGGGTTTGAGTTTACCAACAATGTATTATATAATATTTTTTGCATTATTAGCTCCAATCTTGCCAAGGTTGCAGATTAAAACCAAGAAATTTGTTTTCTTAAGGATAGAAGCTTTGCATTTTTTAAATATTAAAACTTAAGTTTAAAAAGACTATTGGTTTCTGTATGCTGCAGATTGCCGTGTTGAAATCCAAATTGTATTCTAAAAAAAAAACAAAAAAATAAAAAAAAACAAAAAAATATATATAAGAAAATTGGGTTGAACCACAAATGTGTGGTTGAACTGTGAATCCTTCCTTTTTACTGGAGTTACGTAGATAATGAGCTCCAAACTTTGTAAACTTTTTGTAAATAGAGAACACAGGGTTTTTAACCAAATACAGACATGTGTTTAGTTAGTTGTATTTTGAATACAGTATATGCAAATTACACAAATTAAAATGTTGTTTATCATCATTATGATTTCCAAAAATTTTCATATGGAAACTTTTGAGGTATGCAACCTACTTTATGCAAATTTACAAATTTTTTTTATTTTAATTGTAATTATAGTTTAAAATATCACCCACTACGTTTGAATCTTCTTCATCAAGAAATTTCAATGAATTTAGTAATTGTTTTAAAAAGGAACTAATTAACAATTTAGCATGTTCCTTGAAATGATAAAAATCCAGCATTTATCATTATCCAGTATTATTTAATTATGTTATACAGTATATATTTTTACCATATTTTGGATACTTTCTTTATATTTATTTTACACAAAGTACCTCACCATCCCTAAACTTATGATTTGGAACTGACAAAACAAATTAAATAACATTTTTTAATTAATTTAATTTTATACACATTTAATTTGCCAGTATCATAAACTGAAGTGAAGAAATATTTGTGTAATGTAATCTTAAGGGTGTCTGGCTTTAATGCATGAGAAAACAAATATAATAATTAGTCATTGTATTGAAGAAGTTAATTTGAATTTTTAGCATAATTGTTATAATATTCTAAACAATCTTTAATTATAAAATTTGCCAATAATTATTTCATTAATTTAAAATGTACCTTTTATGGTTTTTGTTAATGAATTTAATTTACTTAATTGTTTTATTGATAATTTGGGAAATTTAATTAATTCACTGGGAAACATTTTAGTTTTACAATGGTGTACTTTTGATGCATCATTGTTGGTGCTATATTTTCTATCATGGTACACATGCAATAAATGGTACATTAATACTGCTCCGTCAGCATTTAGTATCTTAAAAAAGCATTTTGACACAGCTCAAATGCCTATTTTTTTTTCTGCCTATGAGTTATGATAGTTTGCCATATTGGTAACCCTGTTAATCAAATTTATAGTGCGATTGCAGCTCGGAAATTTTGACTGTATTAATGACAACACCTTAACAAGTTTGGTAAAAAAAAGCAGGATTGGTATTGGTTTGAAAATTTGGAACAAAAATTGCTTAACTTTTATTAACTTTAAAAAAAAAGCTGCAAATATGTAGCACTAGCATTTAATAACTTACTCCAAATTGGCGTCCACAGTGCCAAAATTGAGTTTGCCATTTAGGCAGACTTTTGTAACTCAAAGCTAAAAGATCTTAGGTGTTAGCTGATTAACTTTTAAATGTTTAGTTAATAATTTAAGCTCATTTATGTTTATATGTAACCTATGCATTATTTACGTTTATATTTTAAAGGGTTAAACAAATTTAGGTTTGTTTATTAACCTGTATATTAATTTGTATAATCTTTGTAAACTTTACACCAAGTGGTATAATACAATTATTTTTATATGACCAGTATTGTGGTTTTTCTAGTTGAGTTGCGTAGTAGTTTGCTATTTACTAGAAATTTGTTCGGTTTTTTGGTAGCATTTACAAATTTAGTGTAGCATTTAAGATAAAAAAATGAGATTATGCCAATGTAGAAATAATGTATAAAGAAAAATAGTTTGTTTACTTAACATTGCATGTCAATATGGGCCATTGTTGTTTATGACGATGATCGTTCTCTTCACCCTAACAATCTTCTATATCTTTACTCTTCATTATTTTAATAAGTATCTTTCAAAGAGATATTGTTTTATTTTTCATCAGAACTTTATCTAACATCTATCATTACTTGTCATAATAATGTTGTAACATGTTATGTCTAGGTTGTAAGGGTGATTAATATATTTTAATCATAACATCATTCTGTGATATGACCTAAAAATGCATGAGAAAAGTTAATGCTAAATTGCTTGGTGATAATTTTAATGCCCCAATTATATACACAATAATTTGCTTGGTGAAAATCAATAAGAATGAAACTTAAAAGGTAAGATAATACCGATTGGTACATTTATGTTCCTCTCTTTCACCTATGCAAATGCTTAACTTGTGAGTATCATTCTTAAGCTAATGATTTTCAAAATAACCTGTGTATTTTGGAAACCATTGCAGTGATATATCCTAGCACAGATATGTACCATCTGTCCTGGACTAATAATTTGCCAGCAAAAGTATATACATATGTAGTATGTGAAGTAAATAGTTTACATTTACTCATTTCTAGATAATTTTTATCATCACTAATATTTACCCATTTTTGATTTTTCATTTTTGTTTTGATATATTAACTGAATAAACTGTTGCAGCCTTAATTTTGAATACTCTGCTTTTTGGTGTATGAACTTAATTTTAAAAAATCACTCTAAAAATCCTGATGACACACTGCCTAACCTCACAACCCAAAATAATGCATTTGTTTAATAATTCATTAATATTAACCAAGTTAAAACTGTTTCAAAGGATAAACACCTTAACATCTATTAGTATTACCTGTCTGTAAATATATGGGAATTTGTCCAGTACATGTTCCAATTTGATGTCACATGAGATATTTCACCATTTAGAGTATTCTTACAAGATAATCTGAGTGTAGAGATATTGATGTAAAGGTGTTTGGTGAATTTGGTAAGTCAAGTTGGAGTAAACATTGTAATGACACAATCGGTAGGCTGCCATGCTGGGCTCCGACTGCAGCAAAGGTGACTCGGCACCAGCATCCAATCTTCTCGATTTTTCAATTAACAAAAAACGAGGACATTTCACCACTTTGGTGTCTCTTGGGGTTTTTAAGGTTCCAAATCGCCCAATCCTTTTGCCTAGTTAGTACATATATTTTGAAAATTTGTTGTAGTTTTTATGTACTTTCTAATTATCGATGCAATTTGCAAAATTGTAGGAATACTATGTAAAAGCCGGAGGTAGGCCGAAAAAGAAATAACCTACCGCCTAGATAGGTAGGGTTGGCAGGTATGACCAACTAAAACCCACAGTTGCTTTAAACAACTGTACCATCCAATGTAAAACCTGCAACAACTTTGAAGAATATTCGATTCTGTGCTTGGTTTTCGTGATTTCAATTTTAAAACTAATATGCTTGATATAATACTCTACAATATTTTTCCTTGTGGCTATGTAATTAGTCATACTTTATATAATACTTCAGTCATATTTATTGCTTGTTAATGGAGAATGAAACAAATCAATTATTTAAAAGGTCAAATAAGATGCCAGAAAAATGGATATGGTTGACAAAAGTCAACATTTGGTATTAGAAGAGGATTTTAATTTTTCTTACAATTTTTAAATTGAAAGACATAACGCTTTAAGTAAAGCTTAACTGGTTGAAAGCAGCTGTTTTCATCTTTTAAAAAAATGACATTTTTAGAACTTTGTTGTGACCATGTATGGTCATTGAAAAGCAGTATTTTACATGTTTGACAAAGGATTTACTTTCTGAAGGTGTGACTCCATGCAAGAATTTGTTTCTAATCTTTATTACCTTTTAGGTATTTTTTGATGCGTGTAAATACACAGGAAGTTTTAAATCGAAGGTTATCCATAGGAAGTGCATTGCTTATTGACTGGATAATTCATAACACCACAGCCCTTTACACAGTGTATAGCTGAGTTTATATCCAACTAGAGGTAGATCAATCATCCGGAGAAACATCCCCATCTAGACATAATTGTGTTTTATAGAAAATTATGTTCAGATCCTTAGAATTGCAATTAATGCATTGGTAATGACGAGCATGACGAAACATTTTATATCTTCAACCTGATTGGTTGATTTGCTGCTTTTTGCCACCCATTGTGTAACTTTCTCATGGATTAACTGCTTATTACCTGGATTTAGTTCTCAGTCGAGAAGCTATAGAACACCTTCATCCCAATCTGAACAAAGACCCTGGACTAGAACTCCCTGCTGTGTATTCCAGCATTATACGCGACCTCCCTCAATAGGGGAGGGGCGTTACAGTTTTTAATCTCACCGCTAGAGGGCACTGTCATCGTCGGTGGTGAATCATAGTCTTGAGAGGAAACAGAAACATTGTACACTGGATATTATGCCAGTATACAGTTTTGTTCCAAAAGGTATCTTTTCGTGTTATCATCATAATACAAATGTAACACAGAAGTCTTTATAGTATCATGCTATAGACAGTTATTTTCTTGATCATGCCCTAATTAAGCGTGCACATCGAGAATTATGGCTAGATGAGGTTGTTTATACGGATGAATGATCTAGCTATAGTTGGATATGAACCCAGCTTATAGAACTATATACGAGGTCTCACCACAAAATGAGTCGCATCGTAGGTGAGATCAAATTGAGATAATCACCAAAATAGGTCTAATAATAAGTCAAATTTTTGAGAAATTTAGTTTTAATCAGTTATGAGTACTATGGTACTTGTATTTCATAATGTACTTTTTAGGTCAGTTTTTATGTTAGAAATTGTCCTTCATGTAGATTTTCTGGGATTTATATTCTTTTGTTTTTAGATTACTTTACAGGCAAATTTCTCAAAACCTTATTTCCATACATAAAAACTTGTCCAATGATCATCGTGTAATGTGTAGATTACAGCTGATACTATGCTCTATGAGAAAGTGCCAATAACTCAATTTTTTTTACCATGAGACTCATTCTGTGGTGAGACTTATATACAGGACTTGAGTTGCTTAAATCATTGACGATATAACAATTGTTAACACATAGACTTTTTGATTTGCATTCAATTACTATGCCTGCCTGTGATAACATATACATTTCTTTGACGCTAGTATCACTATCCAGTTCTACTCGCATTATTATTTATAGATCACACTATATTACTGAATTTATTTACATAAATATCTATACATTTATAGAATACCGGATAATATTATTTACAATATAGCCTACATCTCTATAATACATTAGGCTACATGAGAAATACACTTTACAGTACGTCTATGACCATTAACAACTTTATTAACCTTTTTCAATATATTTACATATATATTAGTATTTTTTATAATTTTTACGATCGAATTTCACTTTTTATTTTAAGTGTGCTTAATTGGGACCTGTAACTATGATGGTTAAATATTGTTTCTATACAAACGGGTAATTTCAAGTTATGTAGGCCTATAACCTTCACTTCATAGACTTAAAATCAACAGACCAAAACAGGGGCGGATCCAGACTTTTGGAAAAGGTAGCCGGGAGG
>JAOTQE010104140.1:0-13684 GCA_025631205.1 Nesometra sesokonis
TTGTCACGATGGCGTGTATCTCATTGCTTGGAGTGTGCATTATACTTTCTTACTTGAAGTTGATTAGTGGACCTTTCAGATTCCTAAACTCAGGTAGAATTTTACTTCAATTTAGTAAACGTTCACAGTAAATTTTACCACCTAAGGAAATTGCCATACACCAAGGAAGAATTAAATATAACATACAGACAACTTATTGCACAGTTTTATGTTTTATCCATTGCACTGTTGTGAGAACTTTCACATGATGTCCTAACAAATTTCAAATTTATTTTTAAAAAGTGTTTTTTCAATTATATCATAAACATGTACTTTCGTTATAGATGCACATTTACGTACCTTTCTAACTGTGCATGTATTATATTATACAAAGTAGTCACATCTCCCAATACCGACCATCCTTAGTTCCATCCATTTTGTTTGGTTTTCCAGATAGTCCAGTTTAGAGAGGGAGTTAAGTTTACCTACATTTTCTGCAATAACATGAACTTTGGACTTTAAAACATTCTCTGCCACTAACATGCATATAAGAAAGTATAATACATACTCCAAGCAATGAGATACACGCCATCATGACAGGATTCAATATTTCATTCTTGATGACATAATTTATGTCAAAATATAGAATCCTGTCACAATGGCATGTATCTCATTGCTTGGAGTATGCATTATATTTTTTACTTGAAGTTGATTAGTGGACCTTTGGTATGTATGTCTGTCCAACTTTGTGTGTGTGTATAGAATTTATTTTTGGTCTGATAGTACTGGGCCCACGCCATTTTTGTTGCCCTGGTAATACCGGGTCCGTGCAGCGAAGGGTTAAAAGAAGTTCCAAGTGTCGCTTTTGGGAGAATAGACTATGCTACCTTCACATGTTAGTCGTTTTAAAACTATGATTGTTTGTACTTGATTTGCCAAATTTCAATGTTAAACTCTAAACATCACCTTCAGTCAATAGATTTTACCATTGCCTCACAATGCAGTCAATATTTGTATATACTATAAATATTGACTGCTTTTTTCTAATCTTGAATTGGTGAAATTATAGGCCCTCTGTGATTAAATAAATATTACTATTTTTAGTTGGGTTTAAATAAATAGGATGTTCGCATCACAGGTCAATAGTTTCACCATTGACCTCATAAATTAGTTAATATTTGTATATTTTCACTAGTTCACATAAAAGCTTTACTTTTATCCAGGCACAAGGCATTACTCTACATCGAATATAAATGTTTTGAACATGAATTCTGACTCTCCAGTGGTTAGACGCATGAGTTCTTCAGGTTTGTTACCATATATGACACTTTGACCTCATGAACTCTTGGAAGCACCTTGATACCTTGGTTAAACCATGTCACATGACATCTGCACGTATCTAGACATCTACCAATGCACAAAATTATAATTAATCGGTTAAGTAATTGGCTTTGTGTTACGCACTGAAATGTGACAATCCTTTAATCCCTGGTGCAAAGTCTTTGGCTATTTTCTTGTGTTTGACTGAAGGGTCGGAGATAAGTTAATAGTGCACCATCTTTCAGATGAGACATTAAGCCATTGGTCCATTTTGCAGCATTTGTCCATAACACGTTAAAGGTCAATATTTTTATACCGTTCATGTCACAGTCTCAACTGTAGTAGGGCTTAGGCGACTTTGACTTTCACCACCAATGACCCACTGCCAAATTGTGCACCCAGCCTAGACTTATTAATTAATTGGTGTATTAATCAATAAGTATCAATAGTATATTAGTATTATGTGGACAATGTAATTAATTTACACAATATCATTTTATTAAAACCAATTAATTATAAAGTAGTGCATTGGTATAATCTTGTTTGACCTGTGAAGTTTATTCTCATTCTTGGCCTTGCTATTTGTTGTCATTCTTATGTTTTTGTGTTGCCTGTTGTATATGGCTTGCCACATTTGTTGTGTTTTCTTGTATCTTTGTATCGCAAATATGTTGCTAGGCAACAAAGCAACACGATACAGCTGAGTGCCTTTACAGTTTTTTATGATGCTATATTTTTCAATTTATTAAAACTTATTTGCAACTTTGAATACAAATTTTTATACATCTTACAAATAAAAAAATGACATAAATTTAAGGTGGTGTTCACAATATTTTTAGATGATGACAAAAAATAAAATTTCACAGGACTTTTTTCTCTACACTGAGTTGTATCGATCTGTTAGCTATACACTGACACAAGAAATTTCTGTATTTGAATGATTCATTGAACATGCTCATCGGTATGTAATAATATTATCATCAGATGTATAACATTGTACATGTATTTGCATCTTGACATGAATTTTGTATCTTATTTCTTAAAGCCTAGTACACACTTTAGCAATGGAGCTGAGCAAAATGTCCCTCAAGGCAGTGAGCAAATTATCAATTTCTGGTCACTGCACATGCTTATGTTAACGGACCCACACTGATTCCACTACTGCCACCAATCAAGTTGTTCAAAGCTCTGTGGTGTGCAATGAATTTTACGTTCATAAGCATGTTGACTCACAGTTTGCTTAAAAACACGTAAGGCAACGGTGCGCGCAAACAGTCATTCGTGCAACCGCTGCAAGCCAATACTGTAGCTTACGTGTGTGGCGAATTAGCATGCGCCGAATGCGTAGCGCTAGGTTTTTAACATATTTGATATTTAACTGCTACTCGTGCCATTGGCTGACGTGTGCGGGGGTCGTAAGCTTTACCCTTAAGCCGTTTATAGGGAAACAGGTTCATGCTGCTAATTGTATGTGCGCGTAAATTTACAACATTACATCTACGCACAGGCAATTAAAGTATGAATGTGTGTGAACACATACTAACGCAGACCTGTTGCCATATAAACGGCTTAAGGGTAAAGCATACGACCCCCGCACACGGTGCACCGTCGGTACGAGTAGCTGTTATATATCAAACATGTTAAAAACCTTGTGCTGCACTGTCAGCGCACGTAAAATCACTGCACACGTAAGCTGTTGGCGTGCAGCGGCGGCACGAGTGACTGTTGGCGCGCGCCGTTGGCTTATGTGTTCGGCGGCCTTTACAAGGCATTTCTCTTGTGAGGCATTTTGCAAGGTAATACAGTAATGCTAAAGTGTGTACTAGTCTTTCAATTGCGATCATCTGATTTCATGATTGATTGGTGGTGGTTTAGATATTTCCTTAATTATAGGGATTCAGGTATACTAGTACTGTATTTGTAATGTAAAAAAATAGATATTAAAAAATATTTTATTGTTTTGGTGAAAAATAAAATAAGGACAAAATGGTTATGATAGCTTAATATAAGGTTGTAACAATAGATCTCTTTATAATACACATGCCAATAAACTGCACAGTTATAGTTTAGTAAATATAAGTTGTTATATACAGTATGAATATATTTACTGTATGATTAAGTAGGTGGAGTGAAGTTTATAGTATCAAATCTATAATAGAATTGCAATAAACCCTTTGATAGTATATTGTCAGTTTTATGTTATAATTATTTCAAAGTACAATACCATTGATTTAATTGAATTTACCCCCTCTCCATTTCTTATAAAATAGCATTTTTATTTTATAAGAGTTTAAAGAAGAGTACAAATTCTGTACACCTAGAGGCCGGTGTTTTCAGCCCCTATGATGGGAGCTGACGTGACTTGGATTCTTTCACACCCCCTTGTATCTTCCCCATGATCTGTACTTCTCTTTTTCCATGATACTTGTTACTCATTATTTATGATATGCCTTTGTTTGTTGTTTGTGTTTACAAAGTGCCATCTGCTACTTACTCTATACTAGTATTTTTCACGCTTCAAAATGTTTTTTTTTTTTTAACATTACGATGTAACAGGTACAGGTTCAGATTACGACATCAGTAAACTAGTTTAAGTGAAAAAGTTTATAACAAATATTCATAAACATTGTTTTATTTCAGATTCAACACTGAGTTTGTATCTAATGGCTTTTAGATAATTCTAATACCTTCTTACTATTCACAATGTACGATTGTTGTGTTATGAAAGTATGTAATGTCTTAGTTATAGAAATGCTTGGAATTTGTCTGGTTTGAAAGTATTTTTTAGTTTTGTGGATTTTTTGTTCATCACATGTTTTTGCAACATTTTAGACACACTTACATCTTCACCTTTCCCTTCCCTTACCCCCAGGATTGAATAACAACGGAATAGAGAAGAAGACTAGATCCCAGAGTGAGAAGGCTAAATATAGGTTATCTTGGAGCCTACCAGGTTCGATGTGAAAACAAATTTAATAATTAAAAAGCTAAATTTTTTGTACCACTCCATAACAGCTTTGATATTTACCAATAATAGCATCTGAATTTAGTAGTTCACTTCACAAATGTAAAAAAGAGATTTGATATAAATGATGTAGCACAATTAGAGACACAAATATGCATGATATACTAATTGAACAATGTAATAGCTAATATACAGCATGTGAAAAACAGCAATGAACAAGTAATGTACAATATGTACAAATACTTAAATGAAACGGTACGTACAAGTGAAGAATTATTAAGTTAAAGAGTATAATGTTGATAGACAATTGCATGTTTATAATATATCATATTCATTTTTTTGTTTTGCATCATGTAAGCCTTGTTTATTATTTTTCACTAATCAGCAATTTTATATAATACTGCACTGTTCCTGGTGTAAGCCCACTACATTGAATGTGGAATCCCAGTAAGTGTGTGATATGTACATATATCATAGAATAAGCCCGCTACATTGAACATGGAACCCCAGTCAGTGTGTGATGTGTACATATGTTGCAAAACCAAACCAAAGAAGGCATAAGTTGACATATTGATTGGGGTTATCTCTAGATTATGAAACTATGCATTATATTATTATTTTTAACAACCCTTTGAAAAAAATAACTCTGTTGACATGGTAGATAATGGTGGTGACAAGGTAGATATGGGTAGTTAACACTGTAATAACTACCATACACCAACCTTGCTACATATCTATAATATCCCATTATAACCAAGAATCATAAATCTCTTAAGCCTACCAAGGATATGATCTGGTGTGGTTATAGGTAGATCTTCCTAGTTATTTAACATGGTAGACCCACCTTGTTTGAGGGTGTTATTTTTTCAAAGGGAATGTTTTCTTGTAAGGTTATGAACAATCAAAGTTTGTATGTTTTTGAAATTAATAAAATTGTGTTTATTAATTAATTTATTGAAATTATATATTTAAAAAAATGATTTTTTTTTTATCTCTGCCTATTATGGAAAACCAGCTTTGCAATTTATGCCTTCCTTGGCTTGGCTCTGTATAAGCCAATTCACCTCGAACATGGGCTTATACTCAGGTTTTGAAAATGTATAGATTAACTCGTTTTATGTATAAAACAACTCAACTGTTAATTGGGCTAAAGCTCAGTCCAGATTATCAAATTTATTTGACAAAAAACTTTCACATGCCTATATATAGTCATGATGATGTCACACTATGACCATACATGGATATATCATTACCATATATGGGTATCATCAAAGTTTTTTCTCAAATAAATTTGGTAGTCTGGATTGAGCTTTATACCTGGGTCAGTACGATAGGTAAACATTTCATGCAAGCTTAAAAACATTGCTTTTAAGATAGAAATCTTGCAAAATTGATCATCACTTTATTTAATACCATTACTTATATGAATCAGATGTATGTTAAGTTTGATTTTTTTTGTGAGTGTCTTACAAGAAAGAATGGGATCAGTACCCAGTGAGATTGTTGCTGTTCTATCAACCAACCCATTCTACCTCAATTCTTGCCTCTTACACTTTAATCCTTACCCTTTCCACATTGACATCCAACTATTTTCAATATGATAGGAAAACATTTCATGCAAGCTTAAAAACATTGCTTTTTAAGATAGAAATCTTGCAAAATTTATCATCATTTTTATTCAATACCATTACTTATATGAATCAGATGTAGATTTTTTTTTTGTGAGTGTCTTACAAGAAGAGAATGGTATCACTACCCCGTGAGATTGTTGCTCTTCTGTCAACCAACCCATTCTACCTCAATTCTTGCCTCTTACACTTTAATCCTTACCCTTTCCACATTGACATCCAACTATTTTTATTTTCGCCTTTTAAATTCATTTTGACAGCATTTGTTAATCTTCAGTATTATGTGTATCAATATTTTTTCAGACCGACCAGGTTTCTGCCCTGTCATATCAAACCCAAGTGTTCCAATCGGAGGAACTAGTCTAACCCTATCTAGGGAAAATTTAATTGATCTCAAAGAAACGGATAACACAGCAACAACAAAAACAGCTTCTAAATCGCCAGGTTTGTTTTTTGCCGTGTCAAAAAATGAGCAGATAGATTGCAGTGCTTCTTACCTTAGATATGCAAATATATGCGTAGTAGTTAAAAAAAACTTCAAATTACTTCTATTTTACTATTTTTCATTGTGAAATCTAAATAACAATCCATATAAGGCTTAAAAACACTTTGTTTGCCCTTCTCAAGTCACCCTATGAAAGAAGATCTTGGGTTCAATCCTAACCAAAAGCTAGGGTTATTCTGACTACTTATAAGTTTCATAATGAGTGTTAATTTTTTTTAAAGTCCAAATAGTCCACCAATCAACTTCAAGTAGACAAGTATAATACGCAAAGCAATGAGATACATGTTGTCATGTCAGGATTCATATATTTCAACATAAATTATGTCATCATCAGGAATTATGACATAAGCTATGTCAAAACATTCAATCCTGACAGAATGGCTTGTATCTCATTGCTTGGAGTATGTATTATGTACTTTCTTACTTCCGAGTCTTAGTTTATAAGCATGATATAGTATATCCATCCTGTAATTGATGAGTTACTTGCTGTTTGATAAGAACAGGATAAAAAAGTAACTTAAAAAGAAACAAAATGAAAAAATTTAGTTCAATTATTAATTTTTGTATTTTTTGTATTTTGTAAGTTTCTTAATATGGAGGTCAAATCAAGTATAGTATGTCATTTTATTTCAATACCTGTTATGCAGTCTGTCATTCTAAACAGGGAAGAGCAAACAAAGTATTTTGTAGGTTTTCTTCTATACTTGCTGTAAACTAAAACAATATTCATTTTAATTAAATTCACCATTAAACCTACATAAACTATTTCCTTATTTTTTACAAAAGCTGCAAAGCTCTTATGGGAATACAGTAATCATGATTGCTATGAGAAAATTAAATTTTACAAGGATACAGATTATAAAGTATAATGCATATTTTAGTAAATATTTAACATTAGTTATGTCATCAGGAATTAATTAACATTCAGAGTAGCGCTTAATTATGTGATACTTGTGTTTGATTAACCCTTTTACTGCCTGCCCCGGTACTAACAGGGGTAAAAAAATGTTGTTAAATTGCCTTCCCCCGGTACTGCCGGGGGATTGATAAATTGTTATTTCAACATACTTGGCTATTGCTAAACACACCCTCTTTAGTTTTTATACCATCCTTGACCAATTTTCAATTTAAAAAAAATGGAAATTCTCAGAATATACGCCCTCTATAGTTTTATGAAAAATTCATGTTTTTTCAAGATTTTACCGACAAACGTTTGTTTGTATCCACTTTGTTATAAGATAACTAAAATCGTTCAAATTTCTATTCGTAGTATGTGTCTGCATTATGATCCAGTGTAAAAAATGTATCCAATAAACATTTCTTAGAAAAACAGTAGATTTTTTACAGAAATGGATGCCATATGTCATGTGACGTGATCATTATGCAAATTTCCAAAATTTTTCCCTCCCACAATAGGCCAAAATCTTGCCCACCCTAACACAAAAATAATTTTGAAATAATATTGTTTAGTATTTTTTAAACATTTTTTAAAAAATCATCTATTTTCCATACAAACATGTCCGGCATATTGGTGGGAATAACACCGGCAGTGAAAGGGTTAAATGGGATGCTTTGTAGTGTGAGTAGTATAAATTTCTAGCCACATTTTGATTATGATTGCCTGAATGATAAAGAACCGTGGGGCTTCAAATTCAATAACCATGCCAATTTATGCAGATTTATTCAGAATTAATGAGAAATGTTGGGAAAATCCATTTGTTTTAATATAATAGAAAGTAACAATTATTTTTGGAAAATTATACTAACTGGCGCAGTCTTGTTTTTTGTGTTCCCCACTTTAAAAAATGGGTCTGCACCGGTGAATGCCACAATATAGGCATCTTAACATTACAACCGTCTAAAGACTTGTTTATAGCAATCTGACCCAAATATTTTAATATTCTCCGAGATCTGAGTCCCTGAACTATTTGTAATGATGACGTAATACATGATGAAATATTGAACACTAAATAAATAAATGTGTTAAATTTCTTAGTGACTGCATCAGAGTACAGTCAGCCCTACCGAAATTGAATGCCCTTCAGATAATTAAATTTATTTTGGATTTCTGGACATTTTAAATTAGAGAGAATTCTGTTTACATTGATTTTAAGTTTCGGGAAAAAGATCTAGGCTTAGTTGAGCATAATATTTTTTTGTTTTGGTAGAGTTGATCACTGTAAATAGTTTTGTAGACTAAAAAGTGGTAATTTTCACGCTTTATTAACCTATCAAAATATTCAAACATTTTAATTTTTGCGAATTTTAATTTTTGCAAACCAAACTTTCAAAAAAAATTATTTTTGTGATGTTTTTATTTTTGCAATGGCTTCTTTGTGCATGAAAAGCATGAAGATCAATACACCGTGAAAATTACCACTTTTAAAGTGGTATCAAAACATCTTATTCTATTGCTATCAAATATTTTAAGCCAACAAGCTAAAGTTTGCTGTGGAAATCTAGGTTAGAGTGTTTAAGTAATATTCTTTAAAAAACATCTAGTATTCTGAGTAAAACTCTGTTTTCGGGCACTTATAGTACATAGAAATCATTTTAATCTAACAATTAGAAATGATAGAAGTATCCAGAGGAATTCCTAGTTTCTGAAGAGGTTTACTTATCATACATTGCTTTTTGGTTCCTGATAAACAGTTTATTCTTGCATCTAATTCTTCATGATTAATTACTGGTTTTAATGCTATAAAATAACATTGCATCCAATTAAGTCATGGTTTGTGAGAGGTTAAGTCTTTCATGCTGATTTACCAGAATCAATTCCTCATGATAGAATCTCATCCATAACCTGGATCCTGGGAGTTTCACAGGGTTTCGTGGAAACCTCCAAAATATATATGGGCTACCCTAACAGCCTCTGCCTCTAAGCAGGCCACTGCCAGGAAAAATATACAGAGAAAAGATGTAAATTGATTTTAAAATAGAGGAAGAATATCTCTTTTTTTGTGAAGAAGTAATTCTGGGCTGCTGAAATGTGACCCCATGACAGTTCCAAATTATGTAATTAATTGTTATAATTATTCATCTTGTTCAAACATGGTATAAATAATAAATGTTTCCTTTGTAATGATTTTATAATTGCTAAAAAATTTGCTTTATATACAGTGTGTTTCAAAACTCTACATTCATTTCAAAATGTCCTTAAAGCCGGGCACTCACTGTGTCATGCGACGGTCGTATGACTAAACCGTCGCTCCCTGTGTGTGTGATTTCACAAGCGATGACAGTCTTCTACTCATCGGCTGACGGTTTTTTTTGTTTAGTGATGTCCTCTCGAATCACTAAAAAAACATCGGCCAACGAGTAGAAGACTGTCATCGTGTCTGGAAACCACACACACAGGGAGCGACGGTTTAGTCGTGCGACCATCCCACAATGCAGTGAGTGCCCAGCTTAACACGCCCACCACTTCGCCTACAGCTTTTACCATATTCATTCATTTGAAATGATTTAAAATGTTTAATTAATACTTTCGCAAATAAATATTTATTTTGCATGTTGTTGTATTGAGGTTATGTTAACAACTAATATTTTTATAATCCTAAAAACAGTTGTATATGTTTGCATATAATATAGATTGATTTACAGGTATACTTACATGCATAACATGGGAATCATTTGCATATTGTTAACAATTGCAAGCTATATTTTTGTATCATTTAGATCTGTGCCTTAGTTACATGTTCATGTTAGAATTCAGTATTTTCCAAAATATTTTGTTTTTATTTTGGTTGTCATTTTATGATTAAGACCTACTGTACCCTATTTTACAAATCTTGTTGTATATAGCATTTTTACACATCATGGTACCACCTATGTAAAGAAATATACACATTTTACAAAATAGTTCAAAATACTGTATTCCAACATGTGATATGTGATTACAACTTAGAAATTCAGTGGTATTTTCTATATATTTAGCTAAAATAGAAAATGTACTTATATTTTTACACCTTAGACTTAATAACACCTCCCAGTAGTTAAACTAGCCATGCTTCTGTTTATCAGTGTGTTTAAATTTACTTAACATGCAGCTATAATCAGTATGTGGCATTGTATGTCCCAGGTAACCACTTATACTCCTGGGTGGAATCAAGGCAACATAAAATACCTTGCCAAACGGAAGAAGCTGCTGGTCATGTGTTTTAAACAAATACCTTAACCTCAGTTTAGACTAACAAGTTCTCTATGACAAAAAAAATTGTTATATGCCCATGTATGGTCATGGTCTGTCTATATATGGTCATTGTATGATATTATTATGCCGGAGAACTGTAAATGCTGGTCAACCATTGTTGAGATAATTATGGCAGAACTATGTATACATAATCCTTTAATTGTTTTTGATAACCTTTATATACTGGAAAATATGGTAAATATCTTGTGACAATTGCTATGTAAATTTACTAATTTCCAATAAAAATAAAAGTAATCTTACATTTTAAATCTTCAGGTACCCCAAATCTTCCATCGAAGCTTGACAGGAATCATAGCAATTCCAGTACCTCGTTGAGTAGTACCGTTACCAACGGTTCAGTTGCTCCATTCCCCGAGAAGGAAGAAAGACAGGGGAGCATGAGGTCGAAATCTGTGGTGATGTTTGATCGACTAGCGGACACTGAAATTAAAGATCTCCTCGTTTGTCTACTCACCATTGTAAAGGATATCAATGAAGGTACATACTGTATGAGGCTAGATATGGCAAAACCACAAAGTTGTCGAACAAGAAGTTATTGAGAAATAAGCAAATAAAAAACAGGAAATATAAACAAATACAAAGAAAATTTCTGTATATTTTGTCTAATAACTTCAGTTATAGTTGTCCGATTTTGATACTGTAATTGACCCCTCATTTTAAAGCTTTTGAAAATTGTAATATGGTTTTAACAATAACTCAATTTTTAATTTTCCTACAACTTGGTGTTTTTGCCGCATCATGTCTCATATACATATTATCTTTGGATAAATTTTGAATTGTCTGCATGTGTGCCGGAAACAGCGCTACATTCTGCTGTCCACTGCATGAAATGTGTGTGGACCAGTACACCGAGGTGACCCCCTACTCACCTTGAAGGATGCAATGGGTTCATTTAAGTGCACATGAGCTGTTTGTATACACTGGACCTATAGTTTATAGTTCTTATCGGTGAAGGCCTGTTCTACCACCAGAACCAGGTGTGAGCAGGCCTCAAACCGTGCAGTTGTTTTGCTATGATTCACGGTTCCCCTGCTTTAACTGCTCGGTCATATGAATCTTCACTTGGGTAAAGACTACCAAGTGAATGGATAATCACTGAGATTGACAGTTCCAGTTTGAATGATTATCGTCTGATGTTAATAAATACATTATCCCTTTTGTAAGCGAATAGAAAGTATTAGATATATTTTGGTATACTTATTATTACCCGTATTTTGTAGCCTTTCAAAAATTTTAGTTTGGTTTTCATCCTTGAAAATTCACAGTAGTCTGTCTTCTGTTTGTTCTTCACGAATAGTTCTATTCTTTATTCTGAAAAACTCTTTACTTCACCCATTTTCTTCAAATTTAATTAATAATTGTGGATATTATTTTATCTTCTTGCAGAAGTGATGCTTGGATGGTGGGCCCAGGCTACAGAGGATGATACTCTACAGTTCTTTGAACTCATGATGTAAGTGAATTCAGTTAAAATTAAGTTCATAATAGTATTTTCCTCAGACACATTTTGCTTGGAACCTTTTGCATGAATAAGTGGGTTTCCATATGAAAACCCTACAGATGTGTGAATGCCCACATTGGCAGTCCTGTGAGAGTTGGAAATAAGATAAGGTAGTAAACATTGTTATTAGGATTATTTAGCCTTTGAGATATTAATAAGAAAAGCCTTTGGAGAGAATAGCCTGGATAACATTCGCACGGATACGATCTACAACCTATTAGCTAAGTAATGGGGAAAAATCATAGAAATCGGCTAAGCATAACCTAAAAGAGTTCAATAAGTTTTAACTTTGTTCTACTTGAAAATAGATATGAAGAGTTATTCAGGTAACTAACCATGCTTATTATTTTAGAAATAATAAACAGGTAAATTTTACAAAGAAATTCAATTTTCAGGGTAGATTGGAAGGAATTCCTTTTTCAACTTTGACACTCCTTAAACAGAACTGTTTGGAAAATCAAACAAACAGTTGATAGATCAGAAGGTAGTAGGTTTTGGGGGAGTTGATTGTTTTCACTGTATTAAAACTATGTTTTTAAAGTATTTAATTTGTTTTCCTTTGTACAGGACATGCTTATTCCACTTTAGATACATTGGCAAGAAACAGATTATTTCGGCAAGGTATGTTTTGCTTTATATAATATTAAACAAATTAATTTGATGATTAATATATTCAATTCTATTTTAATTATCTTTATTTGTGATGACATCTATGAGAAATTAATATTGTTAGCCATTTAATAAAATTTAAAAAATTAAATTTTATCGATCATAAGATTGTTTACTGAAATATGATTGGATTTGATGAATCTTTAAATTATTGTTAGAGAAAACATTTTTTGTTTCATTCATTATATTATATATAATCTTTTATATGATACTTGATTGAAAATATTATTAAAACTTTACTTCCATTTGTGAGTTTGGTTGTTTTGTAAAACATAATCTTGTCAGTTACATTTATTGTTGTTAATTCATTATATCAAAATATTAATTTCGCTATCACTGTTTTGTAGACATATATGTTTTCTTTTATTGTTATATCTTTATTCATATTATTTATATTTTTTAATTATATGTACTTCAGTAATATCAATAATGTGGTTAAGACTTTGATGGCCTCCCAAGTTCTTTCTTAGGTGGCCGGGCCTCTTGGAGGTACTTTTAAAACTTTCATATCTGCTGCCCTCATCAGCTGTGGTAATTCAAGGCATCGCTTCCTTTTCAACTTTATACATGTCACTATGTCACCAATCGGGAATTCCCCCGAATTAATCACTAAATGGAGGGTGGCATTAATAAGAACTAGAGAAAAGTCTAGAATGTACCATGTGGGCCTGGCCATCTCGGGCAGTAAATTAGCCCATATGGGATACGGACCTCAAAAGGTTAAGTAACTGTTTCATTATTAGAATTTGAAACAAAAAATTTTTTTGCTCTCCACTATTTCCAAAATTGCCCGTACCATTGACCATCCTTTGCACTCCAGTCTCCCTCAACGTCGCACCTGTTCTTCTGTCCTTCGTGGCCATCGCAGTTTGACCTTTCTTCCTATCCCTGTTCGCACTACCCG
>JAOTQE010104151.1:0-13683 GCA_025631205.1 Nesometra sesokonis
TTATAGCAGTTTTCATAGCACCTGGGGCCTATAATTTCAACTATAACCCATCTAGCAGTCAATATTCCTTTAATAAAACATGTAATCTAAACTTTAGATTACTTTCATAAGATAAATAGATCCAAAGATATGACCATGATATGACCATTTGAAGCCATCGAAATACATCAACATTAACCCAGTTTAAACAAAGACCCTGGTTTGGAATTGCCAGCAATTTACTCCAGTCTCATCAGAGCCCTCCCTCAATAGGGGCCTCTGGTTTTCTTCATCAAAAGAGGACGCCATTGTGGTGAAACATAGCCATGAGATATGGCCGAAACCTGTTCACAGAAGAAATACAAGTGCAGAGAAATTGTTCCGAAAGGTATCATTTTTATATATTTGAAATTTAATAAAATATTTTAAAGAAATCACCCACAAAATATTCTAAAAATAAAGAATACCAAAATACCAGAAAATCCGAATAAAGCTGACCAAAAAAACTAATGCAAATACCATATTACTCAAAATTAAAGGCAAAGATATGACTTTAGATTGATTTTGGGTATTATCTCAATTTGCTTTTACCAATGTGTGACTCATTCTGTGGCGAGGCTTTGCATATTGTATAGCTTATTGTAGTCTTATACCTTGACATATATTATACACTACATATCTAGTATATTGCTATTTATATAGAATGCATTGGATATGATAATGTTCCCTATAGTTATATAGATTGTTCTCATTCATATCACAAAATAATAGAAATATTTTAAGAGGTTAAATTCAGGTCGTGGGATCAAACCAAGTTCACAATAACTATACTATATTGACCCATTTATAGATATTAATTTGCTCACAAAACCTTTCTAAAGTATTTGAACAATTTGTAGATAATTGTTCACAATAACTATACTATATGAACAATTTATAAGATATTAAACTGTCCACAATAGCCAAACTATATGAATTATTTATGGATATTAAATAAACCTACAGTATTCTGTACAAATTTGAATGCACCAGAACATGGCTAGTCTTATTAGTATAGCCCCTATCCCCACCCCTCTTTGCAAATTTATCATACAAACAAAATGTAAACCTCGCCCAACAAAAATCTGCATCACATATCCCACCATATTATCCAATCCATGTGTCTATCCCTGTTAGTCTAGTTAACAATCCCCTGCCTCAATATTGTTACTCCACTACCACACATCACTAACATTTCTCTAACATCACTAACACCCCTTATATAATCAACACTCCCACTACACTATAGATTTCACAATAAAGATCTCTTATATCAAATACATATATATTACTGTTATGCCTCATTTATAATTTAACCCAGATTTTCAACAACATATTGTCAAAAACATATACATCTTTTATTATATATGCGAGGTCTCACCACAAAATGAGTCACATCATAGACGAGATCAAATTGAGATAATCACCGAAATAGGTCTGAAGTCATTTTTTGAGAAATTAAGTTTTAATCAACTACGAGTAGTATGGTACTTAATATTTTATTATAATGTACTTTTTTTAGATCAGTTTTCATGCACGAAAGGTTTCTCAATGCAAATTTTCCAAGATTTATAGTCTAATTGTTTATATTTAGATAGCTTTATGGGCAATTTTCTCTATACATGAAAGCTTCAAATGCTCATATCTTTGAATGCACTAATCCAGTGAATGTCATTTAAAGTTTAGATTACAGCTTATATTATGCTCTATTACTCTTTTTCCCTACCATGAAACTCATTTTGTGGTGAGACCTCACTATTATCTCTTAATACACCCCACCATACACATTACCCACACCTCACCATCGCCCTCTTGACATATCTGAGAATATGCATCTTCCACATATCCCTATTTCCTTCACACCCGATAACCTACACATCCCCTTATCCCTCATCATTATGAAATACAATAACATACAATATTTAAAAGATGTATTGTCAAATAAAAAATAGCAACAAATTGATTTTGAAAATAAATTGCTTATGTTGAAGAATTATAATATAAGTTATTACCATGAAATTAGAAATTTTATTTCAAATGTTTTCCCCA
This sequence comes from Nesometra sesokonis, assembly GCA_025631205.1. NCBI lineage: Eukaryota > Metazoa > Echinodermata > Crinoidea > Comatulida > Antedonidae > Nesometra > Nesometra sesokonis. The sequence continues at coordinate 2,068 of JAOTQE010104151.1, forward strand.
ATTTTACGCTGCTGAATACTAATAATTACTGTAGCTAAAAAAAACAATCAAAAGGCTACCTTTATATTTTATTTTAGTATTCAGTGAAAGAAAAACAATATTTTAATATTAATTTCTATTCTCAACTTCTGAACTTTTCTTCTTACCTTTTTTATGACTTTATCTTAATATGAGCAAGTTAATTTCAAAATTAATTTTGATTTTTGGTTATTTTCAAGTGAAAACACATGTTTAAATTTTAATACTATACAGCATAGCCAACAGGATGAGCATAGATAAGGTATTACAATAATTATCCTAGTATAGCATTATTTTTACACTTATAAGGCTAATTACTAATTATTAATTCTAGTAATTAGTGTACATTCAGACTGGCTAAGCTAAGTAACATAATCCACAAAGCATAGAATTTTTGTGTCTGAACGAGCCAGTAAATATCTGTTACACTACAGAGCTGGAGTTAAATACGCTAGCAGGAAAGGGCCAGATTAACTACTGTGAGCCGATGTGAATGATGGTCCAACAACCTTGTCAATCAGAGTGTATTGGTCAAACAAAATTCACTTTCATGTTCATTCATGTTTACTAATTTGACTTTGCCAATCAAACTTTGCTTGACTAGAAAGAAAGAATTTGCTTGACTTGTCAAAGGCAACTGTTAGAAATTTTTAAGTTCATATTTCTAGCTTTAGTTAAACTGTTGCATCTGAACACTTCATGTAGCTTAGTTTACACCTTTAAAGTTTGAAAATAGCCAAGCTCCCCATCTGAAATAATTTTGCACCAGCATTTCACAAAATTGATTATATAACTTACACTAAATGTATCATTTTTATTCTTGTGCAACTTGTTTCTGTTATAGGATTTTGATCTGAGAGGACGAGTAATCTGGAATATGACACAACTTTAAGGCATATACATGTTGAATTAAATTTGTGATGCTTGGGTTTGTTAAATTTAGTTGTAGGGGACATGAAATTAGATTGGAATCGGTCTTCATAGAAAATGTACCTCTGACAAATCAGAAACACCTTCCAATCTAGTCTCCTCTGATTCGATATTACTGCCAGAAACCAATGTGTCATATGGATCCTAGACTACTTGTTTTCGCAGAGCAAACACTCCCCTATCAACACTGTATGAAACAACACTTAACAATATTAATACCTATATATTTACAAAACGTATTAAAAAATTAAAAAACAATTATTACCGTAGTCTAATAAAAACAATATCTTGAAAAATTACAGTACAAAAATTATTTAAAATGGAGGTTTTGCAGATTTAGGGAAAACAATAAAAATGGATGTCATATTTTAATTTTTTGTAAGTATATTCACTTTTTTCCATACAAATATAAAATAAAATAAAATAAAATATTCTGTTATGTATGTTTTTGTAAGCCATTAACCCCAAATTGTTAAATTTTTCTTATCACAAGTCACTACAGAAGAATCACTATTTTACGTAGAGTACACATAGTTAAATAATATAAAAGTATCACATGTTATTTTTAAAGATAACATTGAATTAAACATGCATAAAATTTAGTATACGTATAATGTGCAGAAACAAACTTATTAAAAGTACAAATATTAATGGCATTATTGTTTTTATGAAGCATATGCAAAATCAAGAGAATATAAAATCCGGGTGCATAAAACAGAGGTTCTACTGTATTTGCAAAACCTATATAAATTAATTTTATAAAAAAAACTATAAACATTGTTTATTAATATTATTGGGTTATTCAAATATATTCAACATTTCTGTAACATTCACAAATTTAATATTCTTAGACAAATATTACCTCATATTTACAAATTTATTGATTAATGTTATTATAAAACTGAAAATTGTTGTCATTTTGTACAATTATAAATACAAGTTTGATATCATTATTATAATTTAGGACATTACCAGAAGAGCTGGTCATTGAAACATGGTACATTGTGTATGGGGTTGACTGTTCCATTTTTGTATGGGGATGTTACATTGCAACAGAACTAAGTTTACCAGGTTAAGCATTCGCACGTAGGCTACATATTTTGGGTCCTACTAAACATCACCGGCAACCAACGGAGAACCACCGGAGACTATCAGAGCCTAATACAATACAAAATCTCACCACCAGATTATTTACCTACATAAAATTGCTTAGGAATAACAAAATATACATTTCAAAGTTTAAATTCCTTGAGAAATTGTTGGAAAATCTAGATGAATTTTGGAAAAACCACTGCTTGATTGAGCGTCTTTAGTATATGCTCACGCTATGGTAAATGTTTTCGCTGCCAAAATGGCTAAAGGTTGCTAATTTATTTTAGCCAAATTATAAATTTTTAAAACCTGGTATAAATGGCTGCAAAATGGACAGTTTTTTGGGGATTTTCATTTAACCAATTTGACTAAAGATGTCATTTTTATTTTAGCCAACTGAGACTTCCAGTAGCCATTGGCGACTTGCTGAATGGTTAGAGTGAGCATGGATAGTTGTCAGTGTGACAACAATAGATCTGCATTAGAGCTGCTTACAATCTGACATGAATCATATAGCCTTTTCAACAATTTCTCAAAAAATATAAAAATTAAAATGTATATTTTTTTCTTAAGCAATCTCATGTAGGTAGATACTCTCCAGTGGTGAGAATTTGTACTGTATTACGTTTTGGAGGTCTCCGGTGGTTGCCGGTGGTGTTTAGTAGGACCGCATATTTTTAGTATAGTCAACTTTCCCAAAACTAAACACGCTTTGTACTGTCATTTTTAACTCCAGTTAGACTGAGCTCTAGAAGCACCCATCTGATTAAGCAAGTTAGTAAGTAATGGATCCTTTTCTGGTGATGGTCAGAAAAGGTAGAAGGCACCTGGTAATTTTAAAACAATTTGATTTGTATATCCGTGAATGGGAATTGAACCTATGCATAAATTACACTTCAAGTAAACTGATTTATCCAATTGGCTAACTATCGCTCGACAACAGAATTGAGTTTCAGAAAAAAATAATGAACGTTTGGAACTTGTAAAAGAGTGGACTTGAATCCATGCATGGAATTTTATTTTAGGTTAAGTCAAACATTTCATCCAATCAGCCAACTATCGTTTGATAACAGAATTGAATTTTAATAAAAGAAAATAGCAAATGGGTGGAAACATGTAAAAACTAATTTATAGTCCAGAAGTGGACTTATACACATACATGAATTTTATTTAAGGTTAAGTCAAGTGTTGTATCCAATCAGCCAACTATCCCTAGATAACAGAGTTGAGTTTCAGAAGAAAATAACGAACAGTTGAAAACTTGTGAAAACAATATAGTTCTGAAGAAGACTTGAATCCTCGTATTTTCAATTCAGGTTACAAGTCAAGCGTTTTTTTCCCCAATCAGCCAATTATCCCTAGATAACGGAATTGAGTTTGAAAAGAAAATAACTAAAGGTTGGAAACTTGTAAAAAAAATGTATAGTCATGTAGGGGACTTGAACGTGGGCTAGAATTTAATTACAGGTTACCAGTCACATGTTTTAACCACTCAGCTAAATATTGGTCGATAACAAACTCACTTTTAATTGAAATTATGGAATTAAAACACTTTTTTCGCAAATTATTTGATGCAAGATGAGATTCCTTTGTCCAAGCCTGAAGGCTCATAGGGCTAGGGCTTATTTCCAGTTTCTGTAACGTGAAGCGGATGAGAGTATGATACTCCCCCCACCCCCCAGATGGGACGCTAGTCCATCGCAGGTTATTCCCAGCAATTTGCCGGTACCCATCATACAGCTGGGTAGGCTGAAGCAATGTGAGTAAAGTGCGTTGCTCAGGTGCACAAGCAACTGGTGAAAGCCTTCAATAAGCTTTAGGGTGAGTGGCCCCACTAACCTCCACCCAGTATAATTACATCCCTGTACATCTATGCTCAGTGTTGAATATGGACTACATTTACATTGGTTTCATAATTTTGAGACACAAAAATGTCTGGTTTTGCATGAAATATGGTTTTTCTAGTAGTCTGGTTTTGGGAGAGTTGGCAATATACATACACTGTATAACATGTATTTGCATGACAGCAAAAACATGTAATGGAACAAATTTATTCTTAGATCAATTACTGCACATGGATATATCTATGTTGTGTCATACATTCAATTCATAAATGTTAACTTGAAAAACATCAAATTATTAAGATAATACAATGAATCAAGAACAAACCGCCTGCGAATCAAACAAGACTACATTTATGGTAAGCTCTTGATTCCCAGAAATATCTGAATTCACAGACTAACATACTTCTGGTTAGGCGTTGATAATTGCATATCCATTAGCGTCGAGCTAGGACACGTGCCGAGAACCAGTTCTACTTGTCACCTTGCTGGAAAAATACATTAACGGCGCGAGTCAGCAATTAGGAAGAACAGTATTTCATTATAGATACGTGGAAATTATAAATAATGACTATTAAATAAAGTACATCATACAATAATATTACCATGCTGACTCATGTATAAGCCTGCTCAAATATTAGAGTTGTTTAGAAATTGAGTTTATACACAACATTATTGTATTGAAACCCAGTTATAGGCCCATCTCACATACAGACCATGATCCCATGTTGGAGGGTGGTCAGGTTTAAACCATGTTTAGTACGGTACTTATGTACACTATGAAGTGTGGTTTATTTAATTTTCTGGAAATATTATTATCATATTACCTTCCGTATATGACCACACCAATATTTCTGTTGTTTACAGGGTGAGTTAATAAGCAACAAGAAGTTTTGAAACCCAGATAAAAGGCCACCCCACATACTGACCATAATTCCATGTTCAAGTGTGGTGGCTTTAGACTGTTCACATACAGTTATTATGTACACTTCATAGATTACTTAATTTGTTAGAAATGCATACTCCAAGCAATGAGATACACGCCATCGTGACAGGATTCAATAGTTTGACATAAATGACTTAATTTATATATTAATTATTCATAATATTTAATCCTGTCATGATGGCGTGTATCTCATTGCTTGGAGTATGCATTATACTTTCTTACTTGAAGTTGATTAGTGGACCTTTCAGTACTTAATTTGTGTTTTGCAATATATTTTCTAGTGTGATTCAGGTATAAGCCCAAACAAGTATTTGAGTTGTTTACAAAGTTAATGCACAGCACTATACACTTTGAACCCAAGAATAAGGCCACCCCACAAACTGACAGTGATTCCATTTTGAAGAATGGTGGGTTTAAACCATGTTTAATATACTTATGTATACTTCCAAAAGGTCCACTAATCAACTTCAAGTAAGAAAGTATAATGCATACTCTAAGCAATGAGATACATGCCATCGTGACAGGATTCCTGTCACGATGGCGTGTATCTCATTGCTTGGAGTATGCATTATACTTTCTTATGTATAGTTTGTAGTGTACATAATTTGTTGAGCAATATTATTACTACAGTGACTCAAATAAAATTGCATCTCTATATTTGAGTTGTTTTTAAAGTGAGTTAATACACAAGACTACACATGTTGAAACCCGTGTATAAAGCCCATATGTATAAGAAATTATATACTGGAATGATTTATCCTTGTTCACCGATTGGTTAAAGGCGTGTTACGTGATCAAACATAATCCAACCACCAAAGTAATATTTACGGATAGTAAAAGACTATTTACGGACTTTGTCCCAATTTCATAACCAAATGGCGCTATCTCATGTGACCCAGCGCTGGTACCGGTTAAGACCGCAGTGATTAGCACTGCACTAAACTCAATCAATGAAAAAGAATGTATGAATCCAGTATATAAAACAAATATATACTGGGATGAAAGGCTCTGGATTAAAACTATGGGTCCTTCAGTGACTGCAAAAGTACTATTTGCTTCGGGGCTGCGCCCCCAGTAAATAGTACTTTTGCTTTTCATCTCAGTATATATTTGTATACTAACTGTGTGTGTGGTGTGATTACACCATGGTCAGTACAGGAATTTATGCATACTGAAGCTGATGCTTAAAGACATTTGGTTGGCTACAAGCCAACGCATTCGGATCAGAATAAGGTTTAAATACTATGCATCCAAAATAGAATAGTTATTGGCAAGTGATACATTTGTCAGATCGTTTAAGATTATTAAAAAATAAATTAAAATTATTATTACTGAAAAATACCATTTGCCCTCAGCCGCACCATTAAAAATATTCTTTTATTTTAAAATTTAGCCCTATATTCGTATCTCTAACTAAACATATCAAGTTAGATTGCTTTAGGGCTTGATTTAACCAAAGCACCAAGGCCATTTGCCTCCAGTGCTCTTTTAATTGCATACCTGCCAACCCTACCGATTTTGGCGGTAGGCTACCGCTTTTCCGAGCTTCCTACTGTCTACCGCTTTCGCATGGAAATCCTACCGCTTTTTTAAATTTAACGACAAAATAAAAATGTACACAAAGAAACTGTGAAATCCACCCAAAAAATATGAAAATACATATTGAATTGTCAATAAAAGTAAGCAATTTTAGCCTAAATTCCCCCCAATAACGGGAATCGGGGCAAAATGACATTTTTACCCCTTTTTTTTGCTCATCAAAAAGTATAATGCGGTAAGACGAGGGCGCTGGTAAATTTGTATTTCACCAACTTGGCGACAATGAGATGGCCTACCACTTTCAAGAGTACAAATGTTGGCAGGTATGTTAATTGGCCTCAGTGGCTTAAAAAATTTACCAACATTAAGGTCACTTTGAATTCGATGCCCCTTATTCTCAGTAATACACAAGGATACAAGTTGTACAACATGGGCTCTGGTGCCCCCATTCCCCTTCAAAATCAGGCAAAAAATGGACTTGCCTTTACAAGGTCCAAATTTGAGGCCTATACACTTCAAAACATAATCACATGTTGGGTAAAGCACCTCTCATTTCACTTGAATAACTTTTATGCAGTATTTCAATGCCATTTTTAGCTCTTTAGCCCCATCTGCATCTACTCTAACCCTTGGTGTAATGGAGGGGTTGGAGACCCTGGGAAGACCAAAAAAAAGATTTGTAAGATATATCCTTCATCCATCCAACAAATCAACAAATACTCACAAACCAAAAAGTATTATTTTGAATACCGAGAGTTTATAGCCATTACATCATAGGACAAACAAAGTATTTTTAGGCCTTATAAATCATGGATACGCATTCTTGGGAAGTAATATGAGAATAACTAACATAATCTTTCTTATTAAATATCACAAAGGGAATAGATGCTCTAGTAAAGTGAAAATACTTAATACTGAAAATTTCATGTTCCTCACAAAATTGTTTCCCGTGCGACATTTAAACTTCTGGCTATATCCTGTCGACTTGGTTGCTTAGTTATCAAAGGCGACGGTGGACTATTTTGCACTGATTGTTTATCTGACGATGGTTCTATACTAATTTCCGAATTCTCTTTACACAAAAGCAAATCTTTCTCTGCAGGTTTCTGCCTGCTTGGAGAGTTGTTACTAAAGTTATTTGGCGTATGTTTTACAGACCCACTATTGTCAGCAATGATTTTATCCATGACTTTTGCACTATGAATGACTTCCGCCATATAACGATCATCACGTTTGAGCATGCACTGTATATCCTGAAGTGCCGTTTTGACAGCGGGAGAAATGTCCCGTCCAGATTGATATAAGAACCTACTGAGCAACTTTTTCGTATCTTTATTTACATCAACAAGCGATTTTGGACGTTCTGTATCGCAGTTTTTTAAGACACCTAAGTGATCATTTGTTTTGTTTGACCCAACGTTAATTTCAATTTGATGAAGGAAGTTAGCGTCACCAGAATTCCTGCCATAAGTGTTGTTATGATTTGTGTTTAAATTGTAAACAGTATTCTCAACATCGCTTCTCAGTATCCATGGATTGTAATCACTTGGAGTGTAACTTGGTTGAGAAAATCTACGACTCCGCGATTGAAGAGGAACCTTCCTACTGAGTTGACGCATGCCTTTAAAATCCAGCGATTCCGAGCGGCGTCTCCTTCGCGCTGCTTTGCGTTCATTAGAACGTAAACGTGTAGGATTGTCTACAGTGCTTTCTAAGCTATCCTGATTTCCAGCACTCTTAATGCTACGCTTTCTTAAATATTGTAATTTATCAGAAGGTTTTCGTTGGCGTAATTTAATGCGTACTGGAGATTGCGAATTATGTACAGAATTATTTTGTTCATTTGAGTTGTTGATCATTTCTTGAGAATTCACCTCATTTTTAATTACACCATTGGCTAATTTTGCTACTAAATATCTAGGATACACGCGATCAGATTCCATGTAATCATCGTCACTAGAGGTAGTACAAACCGCACGTGGCCGTAGCCTGTGTAACCGCTTTGTACGTTGACTATTCGTGCTAAGTTTACGATTAGTATGCGTAACAGAGTTTCCAATTTTCTTTGGAGAACCTCCTTTAGAAGCTGCCTCAATGGCAGCTCTCTGTGATGAGGCTGTGGCTGCCTGAAGATGCTCTTTGGCAGTGACACCAGATATACTTGGTATGACAGATGTTGAAGGTTCGGTTTTAGATACATTTATAGTTCTTCTAGTTGATAATGATGGTGAGGACTCTACACCACTTGGTGGGCTTGAGCCCAAACCAGGGTCAATGTCAGATGATGTCAGTACATATCCACGATTCCTTGATTGTCCAATCCTTGTCCTTTCGTTTAAATTTCCACCAAGATCTGGTGGAGAAGCCTCTTGGCTTCTTCTACGTGGCGGACTACCGCTCAAGTTCTCTATTACAAATGACTCGAGAGATGTCTGAGTTGCGCTGGATCGCTTTAAAACAACTGGCGGTGTTCCTTGCGTTGTAAGAGGTGATTGGGAATGGTCATTTGAAGACATAACAATTGCACTGAAGAATCCCCGATCAACTGGAGATTCATCCAAGAACAACTCACCTCCTCCTGCAAACTGTGATGTTCTTTCAGTATTTTCCAGTGTTGAAATTTGTACACTATCAGTTAATGAGTCATCGTCATCAAGAAACTCTCTAGTTTCACTAAGTTCTGGAGAAGCACTAGAACTACTTATACGACCACTTCTGAAACGTCTCCGATCCTCGCGTCTGCGTCTCCTTCGGGATCGAAAATCGTCTTGAGATGATCTATCGAGCGATGTATGTCTTTGTTCAATACGTCGTAATCTGTCATCCAAACTGCTCATAGACATATTACTAAATTGTTCGTTAAGTGAAGATGAGAATGACCCCATAATGTGGTGACTGTCCCATCGTTGCGGTGGAAGGGGAGCGTTTTCCTCTCCATCATCTTCACAATATGCCAAATAAGCTTCCTCTGCTGGAGATGGTGAGTGGCTGGAGCTTGTGTCTGTGCTGCCCATCATGTCCATGTTTTCTTGAATATTGGGCTAAAAAATATAACGGAAAAATATTATTATCAGAAAAAGGTGTTAGAAAATAAAAATAATTTATTAAAAATGTACTTTTAATTTTTAACAATTTTAATTAATGTTGACAGTACTGACTTGTGTATTAGCACACCCAACATTTAAGTTATTTTTTACGTAAAATGAGCTACATTGCGCCTTACTTTTTTCAAACTTGAGTTTAAGCCCACACACAACTTGACTTTTATTACATGTTCAACGATAGTGGGCTTACTGTATATCAGGGTATTTGCACATATCACACACCGAGTCTGATTTCATGTTCAATATAGCATTATGGCAATTGATGATTTGACAATTGTTACAAAACATAATGAAAAAAAAACCTAAAAAAAACAAGATTTTCCCCATAGAAAACAGACTTGAGTCAACAGGTAATTATTATTGACATACTCCATGCAGTTGAAGATATATAGCCATCATCTCAGGAAATATTTCAACATTAATTATTTCATCATCAGAAAGGCAGTATTATTAACTCAGCATTAAGTTTTTGAAATGAACACAGTCAATATTATTTATATTATATTACATTATACAGTAAACTATCATAAGCATTTGAAATCTTTGATACTTTTTAAACTTCTCTTTTAAATCTCCCTTTAATATATCACGGTTAGTAATCTTTTCTATTTGAGAAGCAATCTTGGCTAGCCGGGAGTATTCTATTTCAGCACTGATATATTGTTAATGTATTCTGGGTATATGTATTAGCTATGTAAGAATTCAGTAGTTGATGCATCAAGCATAATACTTTTAGCTATATCATAGATATAATATACAACAGTAGATTGATGACTAGTGGTATAGAACTGTAGGCGCAAACTGTAATATAAGATGACTGCATGGGATTTAGTTCATTGATTACTCTATGGAAAACATAGTTTGTTAAATTTGGCCTGATGACAACAGTATTTTTACGTTTTTCAGAGGCTTAGGGTGGCTGGCAGGTTGAAATTAGGCTGGGTGGAAGGTCTTAAAACAAGCTTTAGGGTGGGTGGAACATTTTTAGGGTGGGCATCCCCGCCCTCCTCTGCCCTGCATAATAACATCCCTGTGTATTTCATACCATTTTCTGGGTATATTTATGGTTAGCCAAAATAAATGGAAAAATTATTAAGATTTTTTTTAATATAGGTCAGTTGGGCAAAGGCAATTTTTTAGGCCTCAGAAACTTTGAATTAACTTTGAACAACTTTGAATTAAATTCTGTTAAAGCACAGAAGTAGGCCAAAAAGAAGGCAATGTTGAAAACAAACATTAAGGACGTTATTGAAAGAAAAATATGAGGAAACAGAGCTGGAAAACTGGTGAGTCAATTCCCATGGGATTGGGAGTCCTTTACCAAACCGCTATTCTGTCGTGGTACATTACTGTGTTAACAGTTGTATACTAAGCTTGTTTTCATAACAACCATATGAACTGATGTTAGATGATTAGACAATTAGCAGGATAGTCTTTGAGAAGCTTTTTAGGCCTAGATACGGCAACTTATTTGTGCTTAGTTGAGATATCCTTAGAGGTTAGGCCCATCTGACAACTATCAGGCAATAACTCAAGGGATGGACATAATCTGAGTATTGTTCTGAGTCCTAGAGAAACATATTGAAAACATAGAAACACACAAGGGCCTTGTTAAACAGTTATGTCAATGTTTTTTAACTCTTCAGTGTGGAACATACTGAAATTATTGAGTCTTCACCTTTTACACTAGTGTACTGTTATTGGCTATGTGTCCTTTACCCTAGAAATATATTTTATTTACACAAGAACATACTACAATCAGCTATATTATGTTTGATTTTACCTCATTGTTAAACCTCAAGGACCATATTGAAGCAATTGAGCCATCACCTTTTACACTAGTGTACTGTAGATGGTGGTGGATAGACACCCAATATAAACATATTTGGATTACATGAGAACATTACACCATAGTACATGAACAACGTCACTATGTCTGAACATAATACTTGTTAAAAAAAAATCTTCATCTAGAAAACTACTTAAAGCAATTTCACCTTTATACCATTGTACTATTCATAGACAGCTGCCATGGATAGTCACTAAGGGCCCGTTCGGGTGAGAATCGGAAAAAAAACCTAGGATAAAAATCCGATTTTTATCCACGGGTGGTATGTCCGTTCGCGCAAAACTCTGAATTCTAAAA
>JAOTQE010104162.1:0-13682 GCA_025631205.1 Nesometra sesokonis
GCTGGATTCCGAAATAGTAGGCACTTACATGGAATTGAACTTTGGGCTATCTATTCTGTGGAAGTTCACCATCTAGCAGTAATAATAAATCTATGGTCTGAACCTTATGTCTACTAAGTTTGGCCAAGACGGGGTCAAGGAGTAGCTAAAAACGGTTTTTTTACCTTTGACCTCCAGTGACCTTGACCTTTCCAAAATTGAACCCCTCAAGGTCAATTTCCCACCAAGTTTGATTGAGATCGGACCAAGGACCTGGGAGGGGTAGAGGAACAAACAGACAGATAGACAGACAAACGTTGCTCAAATTATAGTATGATAACATTTTTAATATCTCATAATTGATTTAAAACAATGTGGCCCAGTGGGTGAAATTTTTATTTTTAAGTTATTAAACCATATACAATTTTTGTTACTTTTCAGTGAATCCTACTGCCGTTTCAAAAACCTTCATGGGTGGCAAAATTTACTATACGGGATTCACATTCTTGAACTTCACGTATGGCTCGCAACTTTGCGAAAATTTATACGGTGGTATTTTACCGGTTGCTAGAGTGGCCATACAGAACAAACGTCTTGATTACTTGCCGATGGATCGGTTTTGGCTAGCTGTTAATGACCGTGATACTGAGGGCGTATTTGTGTGGACTACACCAACTGGTATATATCCACTGGAATATTATGGTAATGTGACATATGCAATCAAATAGAACTGTCAACTTTGTTTTTTTCATTTTAAACTCAGTCCAGAAAATCAGATTTTATTTTACAAAATATGTTGATGTACCCATATATAGTAATGATTTGTCCATCTATGGTATTGATGTCACGTCATCATGACCAAATATAGGCATATCAAAGTTTTTTGTCAAATAAACTTGGATAGTCAAATTGAGCTTCAGTATTTAAATTTTAATGACTGAACGTTTTTATAAATTTCTGTGTATACTTTTTCCATGGATTTATACATTTTTATGGAATTTAATTAAAAAATAGAGTAAAAAATGAACAAAATGTAATAACCTTACACCCGAATCTCATTTCATAAATAAAAGAATATAAATCTTTTTGAATTAAAATTTATGAGTACATAATACAATACAAGTAAGAAAGTATAACGCATACTCCAAGCAATGAGATACATGCAACCGTGACAGGATTCAATATTTTGACATAAATAAAAATGAGTTATTCACAAAAATAGACAGAAAGTCATAATTTCACAAAAATGAGAATTCTTTTGTTTGTTAAGTTTAGTAATTAAATTTATTTATTTTATTTTTATGATTACATTCTTCCTGTTTATGTTTATTTAACATTTTGATGATGACATAATTTATGTCGAAATATTAAATTCTGTCATGATGCCGTGTATCTCATTGCTTGGAGTATATGCATTATAATTTCTTACTTAAAGTTGATTAGTGGATCCTTTCAGAACAGTTCCATCACTCTTCAGTCATACTTTTAAGCATAACAAATTTGAAATAACAATAGCATTTGATATTTTGTGGGGGCACTAAAATAAAACAATAGATGAATCTTGCACTTTGATAATTTATTGTTAAAATGTAGCTATAGAAGTAAGTCATACCTTTTCATTCTGGTTTATTCATAAAATATTTCAGTTTGCAGTAAAAACTGAATTGCATCAAAATTTACATAGTATACAGTTTTTTTGAAATATGTACAAAAACAGATCTACAAAAATTTTAAAATCTACAGAAATATTAACACTATGCAATAATATAGTAATTAAAACATTAAAATACTTACACATAATAATTATAATTAGACTCTACATTAAAGTCATTATAAATCAATACAGTATACTTCTACAAATTATATAGATATCATATCCAAACTTTATAATATATAACAATAATCAAAATATGCCTTTTTTACTACCCTTTGAAAAAATTAACACCCTCTGACTAGGTAGATCTACCATATTAAATTACTAGGGAGATCTACCTAGCAAAACAGAGAACTACCTAGTATTAGGTAGTATATAATCACCCTGTCTGTTGATGTTATTAACACCTTAAGGTTTATTTTAAATAATGGCTTTATTTTTCTATACTTGTAGAGCATTGCCTTGATATGGTATTTTTTATAGGGTTAATCCTGTTAACTGCCTTTATCTACCTTGTCACAACCATTATCTACCATGTTAACAGAGTTATTTTTTTCAAAGGGTAATTTTATAACCAAAGTCTTATTTCATTTTTTGTATCAATAAGCAGAAATACCTGGGTCGAAGCCTGGTTGGGGTGACTTTTTCACTCTCAGCACATTTTTTAAATGTTTACATTAAAATTATTTATTTCTAGTGTTCCGCTTGGTCAGTTGATACAAGCCTTGATTAGTCCTCTGTCAGAGTGTGGGACAAAATATTCCCGATTAAGAATTGACTTCTTCACTTGCATGTTTATATGCTGTCTGTAGTTCTTTTGCAATGTTTATGTACAAATGTCATATTGGATTGTTGCCTAAATCTTTAAATAATATGTTCCATACTTTTGAGTCGTATGACTCGTATAATACTCGAAACAAGGATAATCTTTGCATTAAACTAAACTCAATTAAAGTTGGCCAAAAAAGCATCACCTATCCTGGACCAAAGTTATGGAACAAATTAAATAAAAAACATATAACTTCAAAAACAATCTGAATTTTCAAAAACTCACTTTATAATTCATACCTAGGTAATTATCTAATTACCTGTTACAATTGTTTTAATGTTGATTTCATGTAATATTTTTTTTAGAATTGTCAGCATTACATTAATTTTATATGAGGTCTATTTGCTCTACTGTATTCATCATTGTTAAGCTTTGAAATACTATTATTGTAAACTTTTATTTCATATTAATTTAATAGAGGCATTTGTTGTTATGTTCCTTTTCAGATGTTGTTGTTGTTGTTGTTGTTCAACTCTTCTGAATAAATTTAAATTAAACTTGGGCTTTTATGCATTGTTTTGTAGAATGGAATCCTTTTGAGCCTAGCAACTCATTTAACTCTGAAGACTGTGTCTTTAAGATAAAATTTTCGAAATGGAATGATGTACGCTGTGAAGTAAATTCTAACATTGTCTGTGAGAAAGGTAAGTCAATTTTAGGGAGATCTCATTACAGCTAGAGCTAGATGTTTACTGTACATTTTTTTCAAGTTATATTCCAATTGGTTTAAAATTTAACAGGAAGCATTTAGCAATGTGTTTGGGACGCCCTTGTTAATTGGTCAATCTGTTCGTTCCTTTTTTGTTTGATTTCCATTACGTTTAATATGCTCTTTCTAGTCTTTAATTGGTTTGGAATTTAGCCGGCATTAGTAATCGCCCTTTGCAAAAAATAACACTCTCAGACAAGGTGGGTCTACCATGTTAAATTACTAGGAAGATCTACCTAGAACCGCAGACAACTACCTAGTAACTAGGTGGTATATTTGTTGTTATTGATACCCTAAGCTCATTAAGTAATTGATTGACATGGTGTTAGTTCTTATTAGTCTAAAGTTCTATTAATGACTGTATTTTCCTATTGTAGGACATTGTTGACCATATCCTCAGTATGCTCCCTTGGGAGGTTCCTTGAGAGATATGGGTCTTGGTTATTATGGGATAATATCGATAGGTAGCAAGGTTGGTGTATGGTAGGTATTTGAGTGTTAACCCTGTTAACTAACTATGTTTACCTTGTCACTACCATTATCTACCATGCTAACAGCTATGTTTTCAAAGATCGCCTCATTAGTTGGTTAGATTGGTCGTTTGGTCTATTAGCAACTTCGCTTGGGAAAGGAAGCATTTTTATTAGTGTGAAGCACAACATAGGCTATATTAAGACTTGTGTTAATGCCCTTGACTTTGCTTGGATTTATTTCTAATGTAAGCCATATACTATAAGATAGCACATGGAAATTGTATAAAACTAAAAAAAAAAACTTAGACTTATTTCTAACGAAGCCCATAACAACGAAAACAAATGAATAGTATAAAATTTAAATGGCACAAAATATTGTAAAAAGGCATATAAAAATGTGTTAAAACTATTAAAATTCCAAAATTAAAAATTTTGAATTAAAACGGTATAATAAAAATATTAAACTAGATATTGAACTCGTCCTGCGGACTAGTTAGCTGATCCACGGTCATCCGATAGCCAACAGTGTTAACTATGATGTAGTCCTGTTAAAACTGAGAAGAAAATTAGCCATCGCATTTTAACTTCTGCTTATTGATAAACAAAAATCTAAGAGCTGATAGAATAATTGCTTAAATAAATTACCTTCTTCATTTTACCACAACTATAATGTCGGTAAAAAATCAAGACGGGATTTGGACTCTCGGCCCTGCATTCATTAGAAGAGCGTTCTAAGGATCCGACCCATACATGTGATGTTTTCTGTTAATGGTTTTGTACGGTACTTCGTCCCAAACCTGCTAACGACCTATAGCAAACTATTTTGAGTATTCACGGATTTTGAAACACACGTACATGCAGTTTACTTACTTATTAGAAATAAAAAAAGGAAGACCTAATAAGTATATTGCTTAAATAGTTCCTTACTCACTTATTCAAAAAAAGAACAAAAATTTAATTAAAAAAAACAAGGAGGGGTTCGAAAGAATTTCTTCAAAGGATAAGAAAAAGGAACAAAAGGCGTGTTCAAACCCATAATCTTCACATCATTACAGCAGCGCCCTAGCCAACCGACTCAAACACACGAAGTTCTAGGAATGGCATTGTACAGTACTTTGTACTAAATCTGTTTACAGGTTGTAAACATTCATTTTGAACATTTTAAAAGCATGCATACATGCACGTTTTAAAAAAATGTAGTAAATGAAAGACGCATCGAAGGACGGTAATTGTTATTGTTATAACATACTAAAATTTGAATGCATTGTGAGTAACGATAAGGAAGATAGCCTCAAATAAAAATCCAATAAATATTATGTAATAGTTTCAAAATAGGTTTTGAATTTATATGCATAGTTGATGACATAATATTTATCGATAGGCCAAAATTATGCATTAAATCATATCTAAATCTCCAAAGCTACCGAAATGTGCAATAAAATTTGGGGATAACCATCCATTCTGAGGAACTCTTTCTAATTACATGTACCCCTGTTTAAAAAAAAATATTACACTATTTTGACCATTTTAAAGCATGCGCACGGGCGCGTTATGTCAAATGTACAGAAATAAATGTCACATCGAAGAAAGATAATTGTTTAAGGTGTAACATACTGAAAATTGAATGAAATTCGAGCAAGGATAAACAAGTTAAACATCAAATGAAAATAGAAAATATTACTTAATAGTTTCAATATAATTAATTGAATTGATATGCTAATTAGATGACGTAACAATATCTGATAAGGTATATTCTCACAATAAATTACATCTACATCTTTTGAGCTTTCGAATGATGAAATAACATTTGGGGTAACCAGTCAATTTGTGGAGCTACAACGGATTCCATGTACCCATGTTTTTACCAAATATTACATTATTTTGAACATTGACGAGCACACAAATGTTTATATTTGACACGCACTTGTGTGATTCTTGTATGTCCAAAGTATATCAAAATGACTGAAATTAATTGTGGATTGTATAAAGAACACGATTCGTGCAGAAAAACGGCATTTCTAGGTATACATGCGTAAAATTGTGTAGTGGATCAGCTAATAATAGGCACAGTCCCCTACATTGGATGTGATGGGAATGACCGGTAACAAAGCAGTTAGGCGACTATATAGGGACCCCAAGACATAAATCCGGACATGTTACATATTACTGCAAAGAAATATTACCTCACAGTGCTGAATCCCCCCTGTTTGCCTATTGCATGGATTGAATTTGTTTTTGTATAATATCTGTAGCCATGTTTCTGAAGGAATTTAAGATTATTTGATAAACAACCATCCAATCAGAGCAATTAAAGAATTACAATTACTCAGACTCAGTTAAGACCTGTCATTCTTCCCAATCTGTCCATATATTTGCAATGGAACCGTGAACCATAGCAATAACAACAGCAGGGGTTCGAGGCCCGCTCGCACCCTGGTTTTGGTGGTGGAACAAGTCTTCTCGGATAAGGACTATAAACTGTAGGCCCAGTGTACACATACGGCATGTGTGCACTATAAAGAACCCAGTACACCTTTCGAGATGAGTAGGGGGTTACCCCAATGTACTGGTTCATACAATACCCCTGCTGTGGACAGACGAATGGGCGCAAGTGCAAGCCAGTACTTGCTGCATGACATGACGTGACCCTCAGGGGAGTAGAAAGCCAAATGAATGTGTAACATCTAATCCACGGCGCCTTGAGACTATTAAGTATAAGGCGCTATATAAATAAAAAACTATTAACTATTATTATTATAAATTTCTGGTGATTTTTCTTTCAATCATGATGCATTGTGATAAAATTATCATCAAAAACACAATCAAAGTTAACTCCAGGTCAAATTTAAAAATTATCACATTATATAATTATCCAATTGAAATGGCATAATTATCAGATATTTCTTTTCTGTTAGAATCGGTTAATACCTGTTTATGCAGAGCTCTTATAGGATAATTTTTATCCTAAAAATTTATCAGATCATTTATGTAAAAGTAATTACTTTCTCATTCTTTTTTTTTATTCAGATTCAGTCCTTCCTTTCTCGGACAAAGTGCATTACGTATTGGTGGGCAATTTAACATTTAGTGAGGCACGTGTAGCCTGTGCAAATTTAAATGCTGATTTACCATTCATTCGAAATGAACATGAAAATGACCTATTTCTTCTTGCTGAATTCACTGTTTGGTTGGCACTAAATGACATCGATACAGAAGATGATTTTATCTGGAAAACTTCAGATGGAGATAGAATATGTAAGGCTATATCAATTTCAATGCACATATGAGGCCAGTCATGGCAAAACCACCAAGATGTCACACTGGAAGTTATTGAGAAATAAGCAAATAAACAACATGAAATACCATATAAACAAATACAAAGAAATTTTGTGTGTATTTTGTCCAATAACTTCAGTTTGATGTCTGATTTTGATGATTGACACCTTAATTGGCGAAAACTATAGTAACGTTTTAATACTAACTCAATTTTCCTCCAACTTGGTGGTTTTGCCATGTCATGCCTCATATACATTGAACTTAAATTTATATATTTCAATTTTTGCAGTCGGCAAATATAATAAATTATTGTGACCTGATTCTAGAAATCTTAGCCAAGATGAATACATTTTTTTCAAATTCAATCTAAGCGATTCTCATAAAAAATGTTTAAAATTATTATAGTGATTTAAAAAATATTAATTTACAGTGGGATGGCATGCAATGGAGGATTCCGGCAATACTGAAGAAAATGACTGTATCTTGTTTGATAATGGGGATTGGAACATTATTAATTGTGAAGAAAATCATATGGTTGTTTGTGAAAAAGGTAATAAAATTATTACTTATATAAAGTATTAGGGGAGATGTTTGTATCAATACTGTGCATAAGGATGTGACCTGTTAGGAAACTAAAAGTCCAACTCAAACCTCTCGGGTTGTCAGCCCATCAGGTTATGACTGGTAATTGGTCCCCAGGTGCGGATTTAAGGCGGCTTGTGCCCCCTATTATCGCCAAAATGTAGTTCCGCCCCCCCACCCTTTATATTACGAGCGCTGGGTCTAAAACTAAAAATTAAAAATTGATGTAAAATGGACCAAAACAGGGTACCAGGACATGCAAAATGGGTAATTAACATTTTTTTTGCTTGTCGAAATCAAACTGCCAACCATGCCCACTCAGACCTTGGAAAGGGCGCTCCCCCCCCCCCACCTTTTTGCTGGATCCTGGATTCACCCCTGGTACTAATGAAACAGCCTGATATAATGCACAGCACATAAGTCATCTCATTATATAATATTGAATGCCTTTGAGGGGATACCAAAAAATATTGTTTGAGCTGTGGCAAAATATTGAATGAGTCTAAGACAAGTTCAACATTTTGCCACAGCGAGTACAGTATTTTTCAGTATCCCCAAAAATAGGCATTCAATGATAATTATTATTCAAAGGGTTTACTTGCAAGTTCAGATTTGTAGGCCTAGGCCTCTGCCTTGCTTAGACTATTCTAGGCCTATGGACTATGCCTAGCCTTTTAAAATTCATGCCCTTCTCTTGCAGATTTGTAAGGCCTAAGCCTCTGCCTTACTTAGCCTATTCTAGGCCTATGGACTACGCCTAGTCTTCTAAAATCAATGCCCTTCTCTTGCAGATTTTTATATAAATGTATAACAGCAATTCTTGTAGCTTTATGTATTATGGCTATCAGTTTTAGCTTAGTAATTCTTCATAATCAACCATTGTAAATTGTGTGAAACACTGACTTTTTAATGGGTGATACTCTAGTAATAGTTCTGGTGCCTTTTCCATTTGCAGGTTAGAATGTAGTCCTGCCCTGTATGCACATATGGTTTCAGCTTGGGAGGTTGAATGCTACTCTTGCACGGTTCAAGACTACATATCATTAAACCAGCTAAACTGCATAATTGAATAATAGTTATATAATATTGAATGCCTTTAAGGTGTATATTGAAATCTATTGTTCATGCTGTGGCAATATATTGAATGTGTCAAAGTCTAGTTCAATATTTTGCCACAGTGAGTACAAACAATATTTTTTGGTATCCCTGAAAACAGGCATTCAATATTATAATTATTATTCAATAGCTAGTAAGCCCCGATTTGTCAGAGCTTAGCCTAGGCCTGCCACCGGCGACCAAGGCTTATCTTAGGCCTATGTCTTCAAAATAAAATACATGTCCCTTTCTTATATATATTCGTGAAGAACATTAGCAGCAACTCTTTTAGATTTTTGTGTTCAATACTAATATTTAACCGTCTAAAACAGCATACTGTAATTGAACAATAATGTAGAATATTGAATTTGTTTAATATTCTCATAATATGGGAGCAAGTTCAAGCCAGCATGACATGATATGACCCTTTAGAAAGTCATATGAATGTGTAACATCTAGTCGGCAGTGCATTAAGACGATAAAGCATAAGGTGCTATATAAATTAAAAACTACATAATTACATAACTACATAACATCCTAAAACAGCCCATGATGAGTCTCACAATAACCCGTTTCATCTGAATTCCCTCAGACTTTCTCCAATGTGACAATACCCTTTGAAAAAAACATTCTCCAACTAGGTAGGTCTACCATGTTACATTAATAGGAAGATCTACCTAGTAGCATAGTAGTATTATTGGTACCTTAAGGTCATTTAGTGATTATTGTGATGTCAGTTTTAATTAGTCTGAAGGTCTATTAATGACTGTATTTTCCTATGTCCTTTTAGAGCATTGCTGACAGCATATCATTTGTAGTCTCCCTTGAGAGGGCAGCTGACCTTGTGTTGAGAAATTTATGGGTTTTGGTCATAATAGGATAATGTTAATGTTTTGTGTGAATGGTAATTTTATAGGGTTAATCCTGTTAACTACCTAGATCTACCTTTTCACTACCATTATCTATCATGTTAACCCTAGTTGGAGGGTGTTTTTTTTTTCAAAGGGTTTTCACTACCATTATCTATCATGTTAACCCTAGTTGGAGGGTGTTTTTTTTTTCAAAGGGTACATTGTGTCATGTTTCCTTGTCAATCATTGTATCTGGAGTCACTTTGACTTTTCCTAGTGTGACAATATGTTGTTTCATGTCTCCTTGTACAATGCTGTCTGAGTATCCTTGACTGAATATGACTATCAAAAACCTCAACTAAGCTCTATTAGGTTTATATCCCCATTAGAAAAAAATTGAAAATTATATAAAAGTTTGGGGAGCTGTTTTGTCATAGCAACCATGATTGGCACTATTTGATTGGTTGAACTCCGGGCATATCTTTCAATAAGCGCTTCCATGGAATTGCACTTGGGGGCTATGTATTCTGTGAAAGCTTATTATCTATGATTATGATGAATCTGTTTTCATCAACATTTGAGGCAAGGCATGGAAGGAAGTTATTGAGAAATAAGAGCAAATAAGCAACAGGAAATATTAAGAAATACAAAAGAAATCTTTGATCATTTTGTTCAATAATTTTAGTTATTGTTGTCCGATTTTAATAATTGACCTCTTATTTTGTAGCTTATTAACAGTGCAATACAGTTTCTATATTAACTCGATTTTTCAATTTCCCGACAACTTGGTGGTTTTGCCATGTCTTGCCTCATATTTTGTAATGACAACATTCATGGAGTACTGTGTTTTTTTAAAAATTAATTACAGTTTAATTTTCTTTACATAGGTTTAGAAGAGTGCTTTTATCCTCTTGGCATATCAGACGATTCATTGTTTCCAAATGACAGCTTTAGTGCATCTTCACGAGCCGTTGAAGCTCATATCGGTAGGCTTAATCAAGAAACACCTCAAGGAGGTTGGCGACCCCACCCTGTAAAAGCAATGCAATGGATTCAAGTGAATCTTATGCAAGTTTACATTGTAACTGGAACGATCATACAAGGCTGTGGCAAACGTGAGGAGTGGGTAACAGCATATCGTGTTAGTTATAGTACAAATGGCGTGAACTTCCAGTATGCACTAAGTGAACATGTTGAAAGTATAAATTTCCAGGTATTTTCCAATCAGTTGTTTTTTTTTCAATATTTTTTATTCTGAAAGTTTCTTATACCAGGGAACAGTCTTTGCTGTTCTTAAATAATAATAAATAATAATAATAATAATAATAATAATAATAATAATAATAATAATAACAGTAACAGTAACAGTAATAGTAATGATAGTAAATATATTTCATTTAGCGTATATCTCCACTAATGGCCCAGGTTAATCGATATGTATATATTTTATAACTTGATAAGTTTAAAAGTAAAAAGAACATTGCTACTTCTCAGTAATATGCTGTATTAAGCAATACATTGATATTTGCATAAGATCACTAAGGTGGTCAACACTACTTTTTCTAAACACATTCAATTGGCAAAGCTCGCTATATTGCAGACAGAATACTTGTTTTGATCTCCCAATCAAAGATCTGTATGCAACAAATTATGCCATGCATGATTCTGATGTCTTTAAATAAACATTATTTAGGTCCTTCTTTGTGTATGACAGAGTACATTTACTTTTTTATTTCTCCCTTTTAATTGCTTAGATGATGTTTTTTATGTTTCTTGCAGTGAACATTATAACCTTCTGAGACTAGAATCATAATGCAATTGTGTGCGATGTAATTGGTAGTAATGAAACTCAGTCACAAACTTTTACCAGATTTATACCATGATTGCTTTGTCAAAACAGTGCTGTATGTTGCTCTATGCAAGAGTAGAGTGTCCTGTTTTTGTTTTTAACTTGACCAATCAGCACATGTGGAGTTCGGCGTGATTCATTTCCATAATAATCTCTGGACTGATCAGAATTGTTACTTCCCTACCAATAGTGATATTGTTTACAATCATTTCCTATTGATTGAACTTTCACGTATGATTTCACATTATTAGGTGTCTGAATTTTTGCAACCAATTGCAATACGATAAATTAAGTGTGATCAGTTATAATAAAATTGGCATTACTCTAATCAGAGTAATAATTCCGACTCCATAATACGTTTCCTTGGTATTTGAGGCAATTTTCACAGATTTAAACAAGGAGTTTTTTAAGTTCAAATAATATTTATCCAAGTCAAAAGTGGGGGCCCTGGGTTGGGTGGGACTGTATCGCATGTGCCCCCTTGGACCCGCGCCTGCACCTGGCAGACATGGTTTTGCTTTGTCTCATGCATTAAAATGAAAACTAATTTTCTAGGTTGGCATTATATTTGTTAAGTCAGAAGTTGTATAAATGTTTATGTGAGGAGCAGGTTATTCAGTTAAGGATTTAATTTGATGAAATAACCTGCCAACTCTCATACATATGCATGAATCTCACCCATGGTGACTATTTTGGACATCTCATGTATACATTGCATTGTTTATATATTCCTGCTTTCCAGAAAAACAATGCTTATAACCCCTCTCTGAAACATTTAAAATCTTGATATATGGCACAAATTAACTTGGTTATTGTTGTGGAAAAACCTTAAAATCACTAATCCTCCATTAGGCTTCATTTGAACTTGTTTTCTCAAATGTAGCCCTACACCCTTTTGAGGACTCAAACACAAAATATTGATGACATTGCATCATTCTTTTCAACCATATGTAAAATCCAGAATTAGTAAAATCAAGGTACCTAGAATCCAGGGTACGTAAAATCAAGGTACCTAGAATCCAGGGTACGTAAAATCAAGGTACCTACAATTCAGGGTCAGTAAAAACAAGGTACAGTACCTAAAATCCAGGGTCCGTAAAATCAAGGTACCTAGAATCCAGGGTCAGTAAAATCAAGGTACTGTACCTAGAATTTATGGCCTATAAAATCAAGGTACCTAGAATCCAGGGTCTGTAAAATCAAGGTACCTAAATCCATAGTCCTTAAATTCAAGGTACGTAAAATGTAGGTTCTACTGTAGCTGCTGTACTTCATCTCAGAGGACAGATAGGTTTGGAAGTCATAATTCTCAATTGTTTAAACATGTTTTGATCATACTTATGAAGTTTGTACCACCCCATGTGTGTAGTTCTTTTGAGCTTCTCGATGTTTTGATCAATACAATTCTATTTCTATTTCAATAAGTTTATTTCAAATTCAAAATCAATAACATATTAAAAATAAATAGTAGTGGAAACAAATGTCGTATTACAATGTGAACTTACATTATAACTTACATAACTTAAATTATGGAAATTAATATTAATTAATACAACATAATTTTATTGGATTAAATGAAATTGAAAATGAAAAATTGAATTGTCCTCAGGAGTAAGAGTGCATGCTGTGTTCATTAGAACTTGTGAACTTGGTGTTCCCCAGTTCACAACACATGGAATGCATTCATTTCGTCAGTGAACTCGTACGCACAAATTGTGAACTTGCAACAGAGTTTCCACCTTGATTTGCACAAATTTTGATCGAAAATTGTGGATGGAGAAAAAACATTGTTTCATTAAAATTGTATTTTATGTATGTTTTATATGAAACCTAACAATATTTAATTTGGAAATTTTAGGCTACTAATGCAATTCATCTAAACTTCTTTCATGAAAAGGCGCCTCATTGGAAATTCCCCGAACACATTGCAACGGCGGCGAAAGTGGCGATTTTAGTGATTTTCAATGAATGTGCATTGTGTGTATGAATGTGAATTGTGTTCTCTCCCTCATGTTACAAGTTCTGAAATCGATTATCAAAAGTTCTAATAAACTCGGCAATAATCCAGAAAGTTGGTACTCACAACACACACAGACTGACAGAGTGTCCGCTGTGCATCAAAAAATAAAATTCTATATATTTCTAAAACGATTATATGTTTATTCCATTGCAATGCGATGTTGGAGTGGGCTACTGACACTTTTATATACAATGTTATGAAACAATCAGACGAATTAACAAGTCGATCCGACAATAAGACGCGGAAAGCTACGCACAGTATAAGTACCAAGAAGTTAATCCTTAACTTCTACATGTGTTTGAGCAGGAGAGTAATATTATTATTGAGGCGTAGGTTAGTAGCAGTACATGTAGTTGGTGAGTAAC
>JAOTQE010104173.1:0-13681 GCA_025631205.1 Nesometra sesokonis
AAAAAATGAGGTGTGCTTAGTGTGTAGAAACTTAAGAATGTAACCCCCTCTTTGAGAGACTTGGACCTCCGCTTATTGATTACCATTTTTATGTATAGGGACTATCATACTAGTAGCCCACTGCTGTGGGAAATTCCCTGTTTTAAAGATTAAATTAAATAGGTTGGTGATTTTTATTAAAACATCTTGTGGCGATTTAATAAAAAAATCGGCTCCTAAGCCATCAATACCAGGAGATTTCCCTGTACTTTATTTAAATTGTTGATTGCATTTTTAACTTCATTTGATGTAATGGTATTGTTAAGACGTTCGTCGTTGTGAAGACGGTTTCCTACATTTATTTCAGCGTTATTTATTTCAACAGTGAAATTCATAATACAAAGTGAACAAAAATGGTTAAACCAACCGATAGGAGAAATGTTTGATATGTTGTTGTTGAGAATGCTTTAACTTCTTCCAAAAAGATTTCATATTTTTGTCTTTTAATGCCAATAATAATTCGTCACAATTTTTTTTTCTTTTTTATTTGTTTACTACTTTTAATAAAGTTCCGGTACTCTTGTTTGCCTTTGTTATATCAATTAAACTTTCGTTGTGTTCTATGTCGTCTGAATTTAGTCAATTTATTTGAACTTGTTTTTTGAGGCGACGACAGTTGTTATCAAACCAACTGTCAATTGTAGGTGGCTTTCGTTCTCTATTGCATTTATTTTTACATTTAGGTTCGTCAATCGTCAATAATTAGACTACTTGCATAGAGAATTAAATTTTTCTCTATATTTTCCTTATAAGTTTAACATGCTATTTTTCATCTGATAATTTGTTGTTGTTGATGTGGTGGTGATTGTTTTTGTTGTGGTACTAGTAGTTCTTGCGGTTGTCGTTGTCGTTGGTGAGTGGTGGTTTGCTGTTGTGAAATATAGAAATAATTATTGGGCCCTCTACAAAGAACACAGCGCCTATAGTTCAACTGGTTTCAAATTAGTTGGCCTCGGTCTGTGGGTTAAGTAAAGCAAATTTTTTTTTTTTAAATACCAACATACCACTGTGACTTCTGACGTTGACAAGTTGTGTTCTACCAAGAGTTGGTCCATAAATGAAAATAGTTTACATTCCCTGGCCTTGCGTTTCTTCATCATTCTATAATGATGACGCTCTCTCCACTCTTCCAGCTCCTCTTGGCTATGTGCTTTAGTGCAAGAGTTGTTCACTGGATCTGTGTCTGAGTAAGGACAGCGACCGTTTCGGTGTCTGTCGAAGTTAAGAAGATATGTGCATAAAAAAACGATCTACATGTCATGTTCCAGATTTCTACACCAACATATGATACACGGTTGTGTTTTTTTATAAGTGAATATGATAACTGTCAGACGTCTATACAAAATCTTTGAGTAACAGTATTAATAACTTTATTGATCATATAGTAAAGTTATAGGTCATTATATGGTGATACAAATAATAAATAACACGAGTGACAGAAAACTATAAAATCCAATGGTTGTCTAATTAAAAATCCAATTCTGCTAACGCATCATGTCCAGGCCCGTATTTAAGAATTTGAATGGGGAGGTTCGACTAGCAACTTAGGCTGGCGGCTAGGGGCAGCCGAGGACACCCGGTGGTGGTCCAGTGGCCAAAGGCTCTGAAAAAATTTGAAGGAAACAGAGTCCATCAAAATACCCCGTTTTTCATTTCAGTGTGTCTATGTTTCGAAGTTTAGACTGGTGGGGGGTCAGGGGCCGAATGCCCCGAAAAATACGTTATTTTACATTCTAAAAGACACATTAGAGTCCATCAAAATGTCCCGTTTTGCAATTCATCCTGTATTGGTTGTTTCGAAGTTCAGGAGTGCGAACGAAGCAAGCAATATTAGGCTGGGGACAGGGGCAGGCGAGGGTCCCCGATCGGGGTTCAGGTGCCTAAATGGAGGTACAGTGACCTACGTTGTATGTCTACTAGGCCGTCTACTATGTTTTACCCAGAAAATTTTAGCCCACTTAGCGGAACTTCAGCTTTCGTCCCCCCACCTAAATACAGGCCTGATGTCTAGAGAAAGACATGAATCATCGAAACATTTAATTTTTTCTATTAATGTAACAAGAAAATTGGGAGAATCGGGTGAGGTAAATTAATTAATGGTTTATTATTTTACCTCTCGCACAAACTATAAAGTCCATTAACCACGTCAAGTGGTGGACTTCGATACCGCCAGCCTCTTTCGTTGTCAGAGTTAACACACTGCTTGTGCTTCATGGTACTGGTGTGGAAATCGAGCTCTTGTGTAGATTTAAAATCCATCTCGCAATAGGAGCAGTGATATCCTGGTGATGTACGTTGGTGTCTGTCATTTTGTACAATCTTTTCAGTTACGGTGCTAGTTGGTAACTTATCACCTTCAACCATCTCATCTAACGATTTTACTAAAACATTAAATGTAGCAAGTTTGTGACAATGAATGAAGTGAGATATAACAACAAATACTCATTAAAACATAGAATAACCACGTGAAATATAACTATTTTAAAATAATGTTCCGTTTTCTACAAGGTATTCACGTCTTGAGTACTTAAATGTAGTAAACCTAAAGAGAAATAACAATTACATATAACTTACTGTTGTGTTTTGACATGAATTTCCAGATTTGAATTTCCTCATCTGAGTGACAATACATGCATTGTCTTCCATGTACGTTCGCATAATCACACTTGGATTTACGTGGGCATATTCTTGGTTTAATATTAGGTCTAAGGTTTGGGTGTCTCCCGTTTACTTTGATCCATTTTTGGACGGGTCCTGAAAACACAAGACAAATTTTATCTTTCCAAGGATGGCCGGCAACACACGTCATTGGGTTTTTGGAACTTCTCAACTGTTGCTGTCCTCCTCGGCCCCAACATGTGCCACAAACAAACTTTAAGTTGAAAGGATTGGTTACTGGTTGTTTAATTGGCTTGGCCTCTGGTGATGATTGTGTTGTAGTGACTTCAACTGACTTGACAGATTTGTTGATAGCAGATGCAGTAAATCCACAGAATTCTACGAGGAATTCTCTATTAATGGCATGTGTTTGTTCCAAATTCCAAACTTCCAGTTCTACTGTGTTATGTGCAAAGTTACAGGTATTGCCCCTTTCGCAGCCATACGCCCGGAATTCGTGTCTGCATCTATTTGGCACGTTGTTCGGAAGCTTTGGTCGTATTAAAGAGCGCTTACTTCTTCCGTTTTCATGTATTTCGTGGGCCAGTACTTTACTTGTAGACCATGGATGCCTCGATGAGTGCCCACAATGCATTAGGTTGTCTTTGGTTTGGTAGGTAATACAAGGTGGCCTTAAATACAGACATTGCTGGCATATAAAAGTGAAACATCCCTTCACTTTACTGAGGAGTGTATTAGCCAATGTGGTCTGCTTCTTTGCCAGATTTAGGCGTCGGGTGTTGATATCCAGTTTATGAATCACATTCGGATGTTGTGACTGTACACTCTGAGTACGATGACTTATCGGTGTTTGTGGTGGCGGGCCCAATAAGCTTTCAGAAGCTTGTTTCGGCTGATGAGTAATCTTCGGTACATATGGTGCATCAAAGGTTGAATAACTACCAAGTAAAGGACCTTTTGGTAATATACACGGACTGTGTTGCCGAAGTGCGAGGAATTCACCTGCTTGTTGTTGACAGTTAGGCAGCAGCTGCACTACCACTGGGGCTGGTGTGTTAACAACAGTTGGTGCAACTTGTCTTTGATTATTCACCACAACCGTACTACGCTCTGTTTGAGGTTTTCTTTCTGTGTTTCCAGTACAATTGAAGTTTTGTTTGTACCTAATACCTTTTAGATGAAGTATAACTTCATTACGGTTGAAGGTTCCCTTTCGTTCTGCAATCCAGACCTGCTTTTCTTCGTTGGTATGTGGAAATAAACAATTATCCGAAGGTACCTTACATGGCCGATCTGATTGATACCAGGCACATAGCTTGTATTCCCCAGTAAAATCCTTTCTTACTCGGTCACGTATTTGGCACCAAACAGATTTACCAAATGCCTTACTAGATTCGGTGTCAGGACAGATTAGTATTTCTTTGGGGCAATTGTGATTTTTAACATTATTATGGTAGAAATGTCCAATTCGACCAAAATAAGCAGTTTGTGAGAAGCAATTGCGACAGGCCAGTTGAAGTTCTAAAAGTTTCGCCCATTTTTGTGATTGATTGGGTTTGTCCTTTTGAAGTGCGTTTACAGATGTCATATCCTTCGTCGAGACGTGTTCTGTAATGAGAGAGAAAAAAATGGGAGAGTGCTAATTAACTTTCTTTATACATCTAAGCATTCTTCATTTTGTAGGTCGATTCAGTTATGGGTCGATCTCAAGTATTTCCAAATGTAACTGCGAATTCATGGTATTACTTTGTGGGTTTTAAGTAGCTGCACGGCCAACATGTGGCTTCAACTTGAAAAGCAAAACAAATCATTTTTATTCAATTTTTTCCTCTTTTTAGCAAATTTTGCGTCCTTTGAAACACATTTTGTTTTACGGAATTTATTTATAGTCCTATTTGTACAGGCAATGGCCATGTTTGAGACGGTTGCCCTGTTAGGGACGAACAGTAAAGATTTTAAGGATATGCGTTTTCAAATGTCTGGTAGTTGGGTTTGAAATTAAGCTGACAGTTTCTCATGTCTGTCAGTCATTCTGTTAGTTGGTCAGTAGTCAGTCTGTCGGTTTTCCTTATATTATAAACCTATTTCATCTAGTTAAAGTCGACAACGTGGAAAGTATTCAAGCCACGATAGAGATATACGAAGATTAAATGTGTGAGTACAATTACCTGAACATTCAAATTTCATACTTAAAACAGTCAAATATAGATATATAGATAATCCTTACCCCCTAAATGGTTGACTCCATGTTTTGTTTCAGAGGATGAGATTCTCGGCGAGTCAGACTAAAATTTAAACGTAAGGTATGTTACTTATTCACATTCATTCAACAATGTTAGCAGGGGCGGATCCAGGGTTCTGCTTTGGGTGTTGCCAGCGCCCATCCAGCCAAATTTAAGGGGACCCGAATCACCTGGATATTTCAATCAGTGTACAAGTTCTCTCTTGGATCTGACAAGCAAATAAAAAGCTGTTCTTTGCCCCTTGTATTCTACCATTTTGCCAGCTTTACGGATTTTTTGTTAATTTTCCTGCCAGCGACCTCTTAGCAGACGGCCATTTTGAGGAGTGACACTCTAGAATTTAACGTTTAACGGGTTGCCACGGCATTCTGTGAAGTCTCCGCCACTTGTTAGTACAATTTGCGTGTTAATGGGCATCACATGTAGATCTTCATGCTTGCTAAAAGTGTAATAGAATCTCACTATTAAAACTGCAAATTCATGTAGGCTATCCTCAGTAATTTATCTTGTAATCTACTGAAATGTGATAGTTACCTTATGTCTTCGTCTTTTTGATTTCTTAGAACCATCTCCTGAACTGTTTATGTTGTGGTCTGTAACATTAACAAGATAATTATAAGTAAAGACAATATGTCATTGTACAGTTTCAATCATATTTTACATCATACCATACGACCTGTATTAAAAAAATACCATTGCTTAAATCCCGACAAGGTCGGCTTGAAGTTCACTCGTCTATGAACGCGAATAATTATGAGAAGATACTAGGGAAGGATACAGGCGGCCTTGAAATCAACGGGTCATCCTACTACATAAGGGTTTTAATATATTATTACCCTACGTTCAATGTGAATATGAGGCTATTTTCAACCTTCCCTTACTGTTCGATTGCCATAAACCGGGTTTATCTGAATTACGTCTTAAATTGCTAAAATTGGTATCTAAATCTCTGAATGAAGGATAGTGGTGCTAGCTATTCAAGACTCGGTTGGAAAAGCAGTCAAGACTTCCGTTAGGTTCTGACTAGCACATATTTGCAATTTATGGACAAAGGCTTAGTGCATAGTTATTACAAACCATGACGTTTTTTCGTAAGTAACCTCAGTCATAGCACGACAGGATTTTTGTGTCTTCTGCCCTCTGGCAGAGACACATTGTCCATAGGTTTTTCATTTCGAAAGCGTGAGCATTGAAATAAATGAAGACTTAAGATGTATCTGCAACAATTATGTGACTGAATGGTGGACAAAAGTATTTGAAATGAATTCAGAGATCTTATAACAGGAAAATACAGTAGCCGAAAAGACATTCTTATGATCGTCGAAACATATACGGTACCAGGAGAAAGTCTATTGTCTTGACATATTGACGAAGAATAGTGAGGATTTTTTTTACTAATATGTGCCTGAAATATAAGACAGTTTTGAATTTGGAGTTATACAAAAAGCTATTTGTATTATTTGTATGTAAATCTAATTGGTAAATACAGAATGCTGTCAATATACAGCTCGAAACTAATGGAGTAAAAAGGGAGAAACTTAAACGTTTTCAAATATATTGTTTTTTAAATTACAGAGAGAACGTAAAATTTCTAATTCAAAATTACAACTAGCCTAGGTATTAAACACGGTGTTTTATATAGGTGTTCCCACCTTGAATATTGTGAATATTGGATTTGTTGATACCACTGTTGCCGTTTCTCCCACTGGATTTGGTTTCACGTGGCGAATTTGTCTTTGCAGCATGTCCGACCTGAGATGAACAAGAAATACGTTATATCGTTTCCAGATCGTAACAATAATCACCAGTAATTTAATACAAAATGTTGACTTAAGAGGTGCTACGGTATGGATAATATTTTTGTTGAAATATTATAGAATAACATAAAATCAAACCCGCAGGTCGCAGGTCTTATTCATTATCTGGTTATTATTACAATACTGTCATTTTTATATCTCGAAATTGTCCTAATTATAATTACAACTATCACCTTATGATTATTACCATTAACAATAGTTAAGTGTTCCTATACGTTTGCCTTATTTGTTATTTACGATAGTGCAGTTAAAATCTGATTTACCGTATTCCTACGTCTTCTTGTTTGCGTATGCCATTCACCAGTGTCAGCGTCGTGTATATCTATTTCTCCTCCCTTTGTTTTACATGATGGAATTGGAATGGGATGAGACCTTGCAACTGACACAGATTGACCTAAAAAATAAAAAAAAAAATAATATGCTACGTAAATCGACAGAATTACATAAAGTGCATACAATTACCTGCATTTTCTTAGAGCAAAATATATAACTGTTATAGTAAAGCATTATTACCATCAGTAGGCCACTATTATTCACATTTAGTGTTTTTCTAACAAGAGTATTTTGTTGCATACGTTCAACGTTATGTAATTAAGCAACACATTTCAAAATACTGTACCTAAGTGGCTATTGAACGTAAGCCATGCGCGTACATCGAATATTTTCACCAGAGACTTATTTTCAGTGACATGACTGTCTATGTACAGCATCATATCCAGGGGAGTTCCTGGGTTTCTCGAATACCCCTCCTCCCACATCCCCTTTCAGCGGTGGAAAACAATTTAAAACGTAAATAAATACAAGAATTTGGAGCTCAAGCATCTCCTTCCAGGAGAAATGGTCACCTCTTCAGAAAAAAATAAAAGACCCATCAATTCAGTCGCCCCTCATAAAGAACGGAATTTTTTTTTTACTTGTCAAAATCCGATTCGAGTTGCGCCCTCCTCCCCCTCTCCAATCTCTAGACACGCCTTCGATGTGTGTAAGGTATGAGATACGTGGATCACCGCATGGGTACGCAACAAATGAAGGATATATCAAAACTTTGTTTAGCCCAGGCAAATGTGAATGAATGTTATGTTGAGTAAGTAAATAAATTGGATGCCTTTTTATGAAAATATTGTACACGTTGTAGAAAAATATTAAACTCGTCCTCGACTCGTTTAATTCAATTACTTGTCCCCCCAAATGCATTCAACATAATTATTTTTTTAAAATTTACCAGGACCTCTAAATGATGATTGAACCAACTCCGATTCTGATATTTCACTGGCTACGCTAGTGTCTGAATCTTCGTCACTCTGGTTTGTTGACACCTGTGCCGAACCTGGAAATTGAAGTGATATATGATCAATCACAACAAAATTAGAGAAAGACAGTGGATGCAAATAAATATAGAACTAATGTTGTTTGTACATGATGTTATCTAGGTGTTTGTCATCAAATTCAAACATTTGTACAGAATAGCTAACAATAGGCTTAAATAATTTAAAATAATATTCACATCTTTCGATCGTTGGACTAACCCGCTAAGTGCTTTGTAAACAAAAAAGTTCAAGGTGGATTTCCTCAAATGATGTCTCTTTTATGTGATTGTTACATCGCTAGGCGATCCTTATGTTTTCGACGAATTTGTCAAACTCTCTGCTCGAACGAATAGCAACATTTCCAATAGTAGAGTCATTTTCTTGCGATCCGTGACTGATTTTAGGATAATTTTTTTCTCGATGGATTTGGCAAGATGAACGAATTTAGTAAAAATATAGCTTCTATACATCTCCCAGATACGACGGGAAAGTCTTGTTTGGGGGCGTTTTTTATGGCCAACTGTAATTTTGAACCATTATATCACGGTAACCACTGACTATAAAGACTTGGTTTGGTCTTAAATTGTTCGCAATGTGCATGTTCATATTAGCTGTAATGAAAATGCTTTTTGAAAAATGACTAGAAACTATTCGACCTTGGAACTTGAAGATTTCCGTAACTACTGGTCGGATCAGGGAACAGTTAACCTGGTCGGATGAACTCAAGGTTCAAGTGTAATTTTTTTCTAATGAAAACAATCTTCAAATAATGATGGAAAATCTACTTTCTGACCTCTGACATTTCGTATAGATTAAAACATTGTATTTCCTATACATTACTACTAATTACTGTTACTACTTTATGCTATGTAACTTAGCATTTACATTGAAAACTAGGCATTTTTTTGTTTCAAATAATCACATTCATTGAGAACATCAATCTCCAAAAACTATATCTCCGTCACATCTCGAAGTTATGCAAATTAGCCTAAGTATGCTAATTAACATAATTCCTATATCTCTGCAATCACTGAGTTGTAAGTTGCACAAAATCATGTCTATTTTGCCAAATTCATCGAAAAAAAAGATATGTTAAAATAGTCATAGGTCTCACGAAGATAACTCTGGTAGTAATTAGCACAGCAGTTGCAGGTAACGTTCAAGGCGAGGTCAAGAGTTGAAATTCTGGCCTATTGTTTGAGTTCTCTGGTAACTTTCAGTATTTCACATTCCCTCGCTCCACCAGGAAGTTACCGTATAAGTGGGTACATACTCGAAAGTGCTGTTTCATGGCGTTTGTTCCGATGACTGGGGTAATAACGTAAAGCGCATACAGAAGGCCCTGGCAAAGCATCAAGAATGATGCTAAGGCTTGTTATATCCTGTTGGGTGTTCACTTTAAATAATGTTATTGTAACACTACAGTTTTCGTTGTTAAATATACCAACGCTTGTGCTTACTTGTTTTTTCTGTGTTCTTTGCAGTCTTTACCTGCCTTTTCTTCTTTTCTTTTTTCTTTCCAATGAAAGGGGCAGTCGATGAATATCGGTCATGTTTCTAATAATCAACAGCATAAATCAATTTAATGTACAATTAGTACAATCATAAATTGTGTAATTGTTTATCCTATAATAATTTTATTTTATGTTGTTAAAAAATTGCCCGTACTTTGATAATGCCTTGCTCCACTATCCTATGATCAAACTGTTTAAAATTTTACAGATTCAAATGATATTATCAATTTCGAAGGTCATATCCCAAGGAGTTATACAGATTTAAAATGAAAACATAGCCTCCAAAACACACGTTCCATTTGACCCACATTACAGTACATCGGATATCAGTTTTCATGAGTAGAGCGCACGATGTACCTGTATGACACGCATCAATCAAGGATCATATGACAAAAAATTGTCTGGCACAAGTGTATTAAACACTCTTCCGTCAGATAGGTATGAGTTTTGCTGAATCAAGATGATTTTATTCTGGAGTGGAGGAACTGATTCAATTACCATACGATTAGAAAGCTGGAAAACAGGTTATCAAGAAGGGAAGTTGTCCAGTGGACAACCAAAAACTGTTTGCTCTTAAAGACATTTTTATTATACGGAAGAGACACTTCGTTCCCAGAAGGCAATACCTGCATTGACAAATTTCAGCACAGATTGTGCTTGCAGTATCTCGGCCTTCTGTGAGGAATATGATAAAAGGACAGGAATTAAATTACAAGCGAACACAGATTTCAAGTATAATGAAATGGTTAGACAGAAAAAGAAAATAGTGTTACAGAAACCTCGAAGATAAGTTTTCGATGTAGAAAGAAATTTTCGAAAGAAATTGCGGACGAAAACTTTCCCATTTTTTGCTCACAATAGTCTCGGAAATGTCCAGAATTTGCGTTTTTGACTCATTATATTGCGTTTGGTCCCACGAACAGAATTTCTTAAGAGATGAAATTGAAATTTGGACTGTTTGCTGCCAACATAATGTTCTTTGAGTGTGTACATTTTTAGAAGCTGAAGAGGGTTTTGAAGATATCCAGTGTCAAGGGACAGGAAATTGTTTGGAGATTTGGAGAGAAATAGAAATAACCAATGCGAGAGAGGAGAGAGAGAGTAAATAAAGGGACAAGAACGGAACTGCTGGTAGTGAACATGTAGAACAGGTTGAATTGTTACCTGGGTATCCTTAGGCCTAGCTCCCTGGGTCGTCCAAGAAATTACATCGTCGACACTATGGTAGTTTTCCTTGGGTAGTGATGATGTAAAAAAGTATCCATATAGTGCAAGTTCCTCAATGATGAATTTTATACGTGGGTAGTTTTCACGTTGCTAAAAAATTAGATAATAATTTCATTTAATAATTAATCAATTATATTTATAATAACATTATTAAATTTATTTAACAGCATTTCGTACATTTTAATAGAATAGGCGTTCTCTGTTGATTTTGTATAGCACGTTGGTTGCTGTTCAGGGGCACATCCAGGAATTTGTGAAAGGAGTGGTTGTGCTTGAACCTGGCTTGGATTTTGTCAAGCAAAAAACAAAAACAAAAAGAACACCAAAAACCCTAGATTCCTCCTTTTGTCAGCCCATTTGCAGTGTTTTTAACTCACAGAATAGTCCGTTTCCCCTGGATACGCCAGTGCTGTTGGTCTAGGAAACGATGTGACCAATCACATTGCAAACACTGAACAAAATTACTTCTAAAAGTTTCATTGTCAACCATTCAGCAGTTCACGAACCTTTCGCGGTCACAATTTTGGTCGCCGTGCTTTATTATATGATGTACTGTTTTAATTCATGGATGAGGAAATGTGAATTTTTAAGCGGGTAAAAAAAATCAAGTAAATCATAATGGCTACAGGTATTGTAATAATGATATAAGTAATACGGTGGTAGATTGTTGGTTAATCTTGATTGAAATGTAACCAGTTAAATTAGAACGTACCTTAGGTGTAAAATATTCCAAAGTTTTCAAACATTCTTCGTGTGCGCCCATAAAAAGCAACGCATATGCTTTGTCTATCCTTACATTGTTGTATTTCGGCTCATGACGTAAAACTAAATTGTTTAATGACAATAACCATGATATTAATATCAATAGTAATACTGTAGAAATATCAATATTAATAGTAATATTATAATATAATAATAATTTATTAAAATTATCAAAGCACTTTACAATAGAAACAAGACTTGGCAAGGAACATTAAAATGAAACAAAAATCAATGTTTAGTTACGATTCCCACACTACGAAGATGACGCCAAAAAGGATCAGAGCGAGGTATAAATTTGCCCTTTAATAAACAACAGGGTGCTCAGAGACTACGACCAAGATAGTGGCATACCAAAGATCATGGTTAAAAAATATAAATTAAGCAGATACAAAGACTAAAACATCTTTGTCTTGCCTAAACAAACATTTTGTTATTTATTTTTTATGATAATTTTTTTGTAGGCCCATATTTAGCAAACACTAATCGGGAAAAACAAAACCCACCAATCCCGATGTTCTATATTTCGGGTCGGACGGATGGAACGGACGGACGAACGAGGGTAACACAAATATTTGTTAGGCCAAATAGTAATTTACTATATTATGGTATTAACCGTGACTTGTCAGTGTTTTCCTTAAAAATGATAAACGTTCTTGAAAACTAATTTCTAGGAGAAATAAAATACGATAATGTAAGTATAGGCCTAGAGATTAATGACTTTAAAATGTTTTTTATAGGCAAATGCTAAATTTGATTCTAGACCATTATTCAGGGAACTGGTACTTTGTAAGAATTTATAATTGCCTCAACCAGCTTATGATTGTTTTTTTTTGTGTTAGCCAAACAGTTTACAGGTCAGCTTTACAAATACTCGTTCACGTTGGTTAAAATGACTATCACCAAAGATCTATTTATTACCTTTTGAAAAAAAAACCGACGCAAAACTACCTCATAACAGGATAAAATGCGCATTGTTTTACTTATCGAATATCTTTACGGTATCGTTGCACATGGCATGCAAACATATTCCTTCTCCAAAGACTGGAGGTAATTACATTTTCAAAATGGAGGGTCAACAGTCAAGACCGAAAATAATAAAAAAATATATACTTGCTAGTGCTTACAAAACCATTTTATTTCGCGTTTTTTAATTATTAGCCCGGGTTCACCATGTTGGTTATTCTTTACGTACGCAAGAATTTCCGCCAATAACGGTAACGTTAAAAGCACTCCCACTGGCCTAGCGAAGACACCGGTAGGGCAAAACATTCCCTCCATGGCCAAAACTAGTAGTATCACACTACCACATCTATCATTCAAATGTTTTAATATTTCAATTTAAAAAGACGTGGTCAGGGTCGTATCCAGGAATTGGCGAAATAAGGCCTTTTACCCCATTGGCGCGTTGTTTATAGTAAAATTTATGATTTCGTGTTTTGTTCTCACAGTAAAGTTTCTTTCCTCTGTGAATTTTCAAATTTGTACCCTAATTTAGTTTTTTGCTCCGAAGGGGTGTGCTCGAGCACCTGGCCACCCAACTGGCAGTCTGTCAACTCATTGAGGAATCGAGCCACGTCCGACGTAAATAAAACTGTAAAAGTAATTACCTATATCACATTGTACAACCGCTTCAGGATAACAACCCTGTAACAGATTTAAAAAAAAACAATACAATTAAATATAATATTATTAAAAACACCATAATTGAATAATCATATTATTATCTTTAAAAGCCATTACAATTGAACATACTATTATTCTACTGTATTAATTTTAATTGAAAGAGAATTCATTTGTTGAAGTTCCATACTAGTTGATCAGCTTATAACAGACTAATTACGTATTAAAACATTTTAATAGTTTAATTTTAAATTAACTTATAGGCCTAGATACATTTGAATTACGAATTTCATTGAGAATTTGTAGTAAGTATGAACAACTTGCCGAATATGAGACTGAAATTAGAATTTCGATTTTACAGCGACGAATATTAAAATGTTACAGAAATGATCTAGAAGTAACACGTTGTCCATTATGAATAGGCCTAGTCAATAAGTGTGCTTGTCCTTATGAAGATTTGTTGAACCCACAAATGTGAAAATCGCCCACAAATGTGAAAACAACCACAAATGTGAAAACACTTCGCCCACAAA
>JAOTQE010104184.1:0-13681 GCA_025631205.1 Nesometra sesokonis
GGCACAGACCAGATACATTTTACAGTTGGAAAAGCACAAAACTGACTGTGACAGGGGTGCGTTTGGGAAGAGGATCCCCCTCACATAGAAACATTTTGAAAATAATAAACCTCTAGACGCTCATACACAGCAGCTTTGACTGTACATTCAAAAAGTGGGGATCCCCCAAGTCCCCCATTCAAAAATATGTGAGGACATGTTTTTTCTCTTTACATTTTTTACTCTTTTAATTTTTTTAGTTGAAGACGGGGGACACGTTTCCCCGTGGACCCCATTGGATCCACGCCTACTCAGATACATAACTGCACGGAGTGTGCAGGGGCGGATCCAGGGTCCACCGAAAGGAGGGGCGCACTTTTCCATTCAGGGTGGCGTGGTTGCCGATTTTCTTCTGACGAGAAAAAAAAGGTCATTTCCCCCAATCTGGTGCCCAAGTACCCTATTATGGTATATTTTGGACCCGGTGCACCTAATATAAGGGGGCGCAACTACGTTTTGACGATAATAGGGGGGGGGGGGCGCCCCCTGCGCCCCCTAAATCCGCGCCTGGTGTGATATGACTATTATATTGACTGCAGTACAGTACTTATATGATAGAGGTTATGCATTGTATTTTTATGTTTCAGCATAATTTAAGTGTTGACTGGGATGGATCAGATGATAAATACAGATGTAAAACCGACAGATGGTTGCCTATTCAACAGGTAAATAATGCAAATATTGACTGTGTTAAAAGGAACGATTACAAATATAGCCCAGAGTTATATAGCGACTGTCATATCATGTGCCTGATATGAAATCGAGGAACATTGGCCCAGTCGTTGCAGTATTCAATATTTCAACATTATTTATGTCATCATTAGGCGTAATTAATAAAATCCTATTCTGTGCACACTCACAGACTATACGAGTGTGTGCAGTGACGGTTGTTGGATAGCTAAAATGTTCAGTGTTTGCCAATTTTGTGAATCTATAATAAATCAAATCAAACCTCGAAAAGAACCCCATTTCCAGATCGGCTCCAGCATTTGAGATTAACATCGCAGGCTTAAGGGCTTTCTTTTCGAGATATATATGTATAGGCCTGGTTTACAGTATAATAAATTGTTACTAAGTTTGTACACGAGATATGGAACGTTCAGGAACAATCCTGTAAAGAATTGAGCGGTACTGGTTCATGACAATTACGTTTATGATCTCGACAAGAGGTATTCCAGGGGCAATGTTCATTAACGATGGAGATATTTATTTATTTGACTACATTTACAATATATTTTTTCTTATTTTTTCTAATAGCAACAACCATGGACATATACTGCAGTTTGTGAACCAATAAAACAAGTAAGTTAAAAGGGGTTTAGAAAATTACATGAACAGAAATTCGGTACTAAAAATTATCCATTTTTGTTCTAAATCATTCCCTATTTATCATTTAACAAGAGAAATATTGGGGGAATTAAAATCTGTTTATGCCCCACTAAAATTACCCGAAAAAATTAAATGAAACCGGCCTGCACAGCGGCAAGGTGGTTAAATAATGGTTGCAAAACGCAGGGCAATGTAAATGATTTTTGCCAATATTACAAATCGAGGGTTCATGCAATATGTTTTTATCGACACAGTTCCCTCTAACTTTGTTTATTGACTGTTTGCTCCCTACAAGATGTAACCATAATCCGAAATGAAAGGTCCACTGATCAACTGCAAGTAAGAAAGTATAATGCATACTCCAAGCAATAAATACACGTCATCATGACATGATTCTATATTTCAACATAAATTATGTCATCATCAGAAATGAAAGGTCCACTAATCAACTTCAAGTAAGAAAGTATAATGCATACTCCAAGCAATGGCGTGTCTCATTGCTTGGAGTATGCATTATACTTTCTTATGTAACCATAAATTATGTTTAACTGTAGAATATTATCAACATATATTATTTTATTATTTTAATTATTATTTCAATTAGCCACTTCACAAGTGCATGAAGACTGCCATTCATTACGATGACTACCTCCCTAGCAGTGGTGCTCACCGACCGATATGGGCACATTTTGGTGAATACCGATATCTACCAGTACAGAGATGGTTACATAACTTAGAGGTTGGTATACCTTCAATGACTACACTGCCTTCCTCCGGGAAAAAACATTATCTACAGTTTTTTATGTGAGAATTTTGCTAACATTACTCCTGATTGTATATGCTTTCACTTTAATTTACTAACTACGACCACAAATTATGATGGTATTCTTCTACAAAACATACATGACCAAGTTGTGAATCATACTTTTCTCAGATAAATATTTTCCTCATTTAGTCACGATTTTAGAGATTATGCCTTTCCTGGAGGAGGACAGTATGTCGTGGCAGCTTCAACATTGTCAGGGCGGCGAAGTCGCTTATTCGTAGAACCCCATTACCCTCAGCCCATCATGGGTTTGACTGATGATTGCAAAATATGTACAATTTACACTTTTAAATGATTGGAAATTGTACTTTCCATTAATTTTGTTCGTTTCGTTAGCAGGGGCACATAAATTGGGAAAGTATGTGACCAGCATGTTTGGGGCTGAGGTAAGGATGACATTGTAGAAAACGGAACTTGATGCCTGGAAATAACAGTTTTTAAACTAATATCTGTACCGATTCCGCTGTCCCTGTTTATGAAGCCAACAAAATGTTGGCATCAGCATGGAGCAACATTTTTTTTAATTGCTCCATGGTATTGGCGAGGTTTCGCAACTTTACTAAATACAATAACAAAAACGAATACATCACATTTAATGTTTTAAAAGTTCCTTGTTAAAAATATATCCAATATTCTACTACGAACAAATAATGATCGTCGTCACAAAATACTGATTATGATAGATATTTAAGGTGTTTAACTCAAATGTTTCAAGATCTTCTGACGTATTCGTTTTCGTACTTCGCAAAAATCGCAAGACCTCCCTATTATGGTAATACAGTTCATTGTGTGGTATTTGAAACCACGCGCCACCACCGCGTCTAAATGTGGTTCCGTTTTTGTATTTCATATAACGTAAATGCAATTAATTTTAACTATACTATTTTAAACAATTTTATTTTACTTTTTCTGTTCTCATCTCTTCTTCAGCATGGCTGTGCCGTGTTTCTCTATCACCCGTGTGCTCCGCAAAGTGATGTTGACAAACTGAGAAATATAGCCACACATTGTATACGTAAACACGTAATTACACCTTATAAGAAACTTCCACGGGATCTTGTAAGTATTCAAATATCAATTAATCATTCAAATCAATCAATCAATCAATCAATCAATCAATCGATTTACCGACCGATGGCACTATTTTACAGTAAAATGCTTTTTTAAGTGTTACAATTTTATGAAATTGAGAGCAAAATACCACTTTCCAGGTCAGGCTGGGCGTGGTTGTGCTACGTTTTACCGATAGTCGAGTGTTGGGGGGAGGGGGTGCGACCTTTTACTTTCTTTTTCCATGTGTAACGTAGTTCAAGTGCATGTTCAATAACACAATACTAATCAATGGAAAATAGTAGGGGATTGTACTTATCAAATACTACCAGAATACTCCTCTTCAGACGTACTTAGTGGGCTGTCCTTAGTGTTTTACACCTGGAAATATTCCAATCTAATCCAGCGTTTCGATCTTTATCGAAACTCATTATCAACTGACTGGTAGGTGTCAATGCAGCTCTCTTGTTGATGACGTCATGCGCTTCTCTTCTCTCCTTAAAACCTTTCCACTAAAACTTCTGACCAATTGATCCAAAAGATGACTGTAATAACTTTTAATTTATGTTTTAGCCATTTGCAGTTGTCACATACGGATGCAAGTTACAGCTACCGTATGTTAACAAGACAGCTATAGTTGACTTTGTAAAAGAGTATGCATTTAAACAAGCACCGGAAGCAGATTATCCAAAGAATGGAGGATTTACGAAAGAACTCGTCACACCGGCTCTCATCGTCTCTGATCGTGAAGATAGCGACATTTGCCCAGAGGTAAGTTACAAATTTATTGTTTCATTATTAACATCATTAAGGAATTAGTTTATAAGAAAGTATAATGCATACTCCAAGCAATGAGATACACGTCATCGTGGCGTGTATATCATTGCTTGGAGTATCTACCTGCTTGTGGTATGCATTATACTTTCTTACTTAAAGTGGATTAGTAAGCATTTAGCTAGCTCGACTGAAAATTAAAAAAACAGGTTTTTTTTTTTCTTTATTAATCCCTTGAATTGTTGGTTAAATACATATAACAGGGAGTTCATGCAATTACACTTAATTAAATTGAGAAATTGCAAGAAACATAAGTTATCCCCAAAAATAAGTTTACCAAAAGTTAAGGCCTCTTTAAACTACAACGATCAACGATTGGTTTTCTGTAGTTTCCTATGTACAGTAATATGTTGATGGCCGTGCTCTTATCTGGAGCCTACAGAAATTGAGTGAGGGGTTGCTCAAGTCCGATCGGGCTTTGAAAAGCAAACAAAAAAAAACAACAAAAAAACAAAAAAAAACACTGAAAAAAAAACCAAAGAAACGTTACTTCTCCCGTTTTACTGCGTTTTATTGTTGGGTGGCAAACTTAGATTTTTCCCTCTGATATTTTACCTCTCTTCTTCTAAAGGGGGTGCTCATATCCTCTGAAGGGATGTTCGAGGCCCCAATTTTATTTATATATTATTTTTTTGCCTCTGAAGGTACCTCCTGGACGTGCCACTGATGCCTTATTAACCTATGTAGATAAAAACCATAATCAAACATCATCAGCCATGACCGAACTTCCAACTGAGTAATCAAGTCATAATGAAAGCTTAACAGAATCTTTAAATTACAATACTTGTTATCTCCTTTTTTTAAAAATATCTCTGTAGTTCTGGCAAAGAAATGTCAGGGAAATCTGTGGTCCCTAATTTAAAAAAAAAATTCTTTTGTAAAGCTCAATCCAGACTACCAAATTTTGACAAAACACTTTGATGAACACATGTATGGTAACGATATGGCCATATATAGTCATGATGTGATGTCACCATGACCATATATAGACATATCTAAGTTTTTTTTGTAAAAAACTGATAGCATGGATTGAGCTTAAAGGG
Organism: Nesometra sesokonis; assembly: GCA_025631205.1. NCBI lineage: Eukaryota > Metazoa > Echinodermata > Crinoidea > Comatulida > Antedonidae > Nesometra > Nesometra sesokonis. The sequence goes on from JAOTQE010104184.1 coordinate 5,122, forward strand.
ACCATCGGATAAAAAAATCAATTTGAGCAAATTCTGATACTATATGCAAGCTTGAGAAGCTATTGAAAAAAAACTTCTAAAGCAGAAGCCGACTTTAATTTTAATATTAAAAAAAAAAATCACTGTAACGTAAAATATTTTTTTTTTCAGAATCCTGTAATGCTGCCAGATTTTGAGCCCTCAACACCAGCACCAGATGCTGTGGTAAAAGGTAAACATAGGCCTAAACGTCAACAGCAAAAACATGGATAAGATGAAGATGAAAAGTGGTCAATAATATGTTAGAAGCCTTATATACAACTTTTAATTTTAATAGGCGACTAATTATTTATATATTCGTTTTATTTAATGTCTTTTATTGTAGTTTATTTTTTATTCTGGTATTATCTTAAAAACGGGTTTCATATATGCCTATAAATAAGTGTTATGTTATACAGTAGATTAGTAAGTACAAACCCGCAATTTAAAGGCTGAAAAAACCGAACATATTTTCTTGTTTTTCATAGCTATTGCAAAATGTGCCTTATTTTTAAGTATTACAAAATGATGTATTTTTAAGTGGTCAAATTTTGTAATATTTAATTACAATATATTTTTTATTCTTAAATTATATTAATAATAGTTAATAAAAATTAACATCTGTTGTCCACTACCCGATTAAATTCCTATTTTCAAAATGTGCCTTATATTGCATTTATAAGTTATACTACTGTATATTTTTTAACATTAATTTAATGTGATTAAAGTATTTTTTCACTAGCAAGTGCATAACATAAATTATATTTATTTTCTCAAGAATGTACTCTTTGAAAAAAATAACACTCTCCAACTAGGTGGGCCTACCATGTTACATTACTAGGAAGATCTAGGTTTATTAATGGCTGCATTTTCCTATGTACGGTACTTTTAAGGCATTTATAACAGCATATTATTGGTAGTCTCCCTTGAAAGGGAGCTGACCTTGTGCTAATTGAGATTTTTTTGGGTTTGGGTCATAATAGAATAATGTTAATGCTATGTGTGAATGGTAGTTTTTATAGAGTTAACCCTTTTAACTACCTAGATCTACCTTTTCACTACCATTATCTACCATGTTAACCCTAGTTGTAGGGTGTTATTTTTTTCAAAGGGTACCCTATATGATTTCCCACCTAATTATTAAGTAAATAAAAAAGTCTTGTGTTGTTAATTTGCGTATATGAAAATGTTTAACAAAAAAAAATAAACAATAAACAATATAAAGTACATTTATTAACTTTATTGATCTATAGACCATTATTTTCATTGTCTTAGTCTTTTGTAAGGAAAAGTGGCTCCAAAAACCAAACACTAAGGGCTCATAAATATTTCTGTACAATACAGTACTTTGTTTGGTCTCCTCTGCCAATCCATGAAAAAGATCTGCCGTACAATTAAAACAAAATTTTCAGTACAATAATTAATTTTCAAACTGTCCTCGTATTCCTATCCCCAACCACTGGCACAGATAGGAAAACTTAGTCCCCCACCCCCAAATACTTTTAAAGTAGGGTGGGGCCACAATTTTTGACAGAAACAAAATGTGTTTTAATAAAATAGAAAGTAACAATTTTACTTATTATTTTCAAGAATTTTCTATGGAAGGAGATCATCCCCTTCGCAAACCCACCCAGGCACACTTTCTGTGTCCACCCCACTTTAAACCTGGATCTGCATCTGCGTCTCCAACTCGAAAAACAATGTAGGATCAATTAGACATCCCTATGTCAGTTAGCGCTCCTATAAACATGACATTTTTCTTAAAGCCGGTTTTGCTGTTGATCGTTCCAAAATGACATTCTGAAATGCCATTTTGGATCGTTATAAAAATGTCACAAAATTAACGATAAAATTTAAATCATGCTGGACAATGATATTTAAACTACTTACTACTATATGAACAACAAAAGTCATACGCCATCATGAAGAATTTTCTCACTACAATTTTTATATATTCGATGTATTGCATACTTCATATTCTGAAGTAAGTTACAACTCCAAAATTTTGTAAAATAAGAAAAAAAATGTATCTATTTTCCGGCCCAAAACCTTTAAATTCTTGCCAAGGATTATCTTTGTCTCGCAAGCACCCCATGATAATTAGCAAAATTGTTAAAGTTGAATAATTTTAACTTGAATGATCCAAATTGTTAACTAGTTTGACATCAGGATTAGCATTGAAAGCGATCCCTTTTTCTGTCAATCGCTGTGAAAGTTGTAATTTTTCAAAAGCACTGCTTCAATAGCTGTTTTTGTGATTTGAATTATATTCCAAAAGGAAAACAGGCTTAATGAATTTTACTTAAGTATTGGCATGCTGTAGCTTTGCAGAGCCCAGGAGGGTCAAGCCAGCAATCAGAAATTTCTGACCATATTACCAACGTCAACTGCTCACAGGATTGCACATTTCTTTTACCGACTTGAACTGTGTTCAAGTGAATTAATAAACAATACAGTATACAACACAAACTTGCTTTGGGAATTACAAATGTGATTATGATTACATGATCTATATTACAGGCATAGGAGCCATTTGCATAAGCCCTTTACTAGTTTTGGTTCAAGATGGTGATTCAGTTTAATTTGTAAAAAGACAATCATCTGGCACCAGAGCAGGTAGATTTTATTACCTTTCTGATGTTTGAATCAACTACAAAACTTCACATCACTAAACTTTATCACTTGATGGTGAAAAATATAAAATACTTGGGGCATGCCTAGCACTCCATTTGTTCAAGCCTTCTTAATGCTCACCTTATTCCCAAATATCCACATCCTAAGATAAAAAGTGTTTTCTGGTATTTCTATACAGAAGTTGTTCATCCTACAGGATCAAAGTCAATAATGCAAACCTTTTTAATGATAATCTCGCAGACATTCATTACCAAGGATAAGAATGTTGGTCTGGTATGTCTATGCAGAAGTTGTTCATCCTACCAAACAGAGCTAATGCAAGCCTTCTTAATGATCACATCTTTCCCTAATATCCATAACCTGGATAAGAAGCTTTCTTCTGGTATTTGAATACATCTAACAGGATCAAAGTTAATGCAAACCCTTCTAACGCTCATCGTCCAGATATCTATGACCTTGAATGAAAAAGTGTTAGTCTGATATTTCTATAAAGGAACTATTTATCCCAACAAGATAAAACTAAGGCAAGCCTTCTAAATGCTCACGTTCTTTCCAAATAACCCTAACCTGAATAAGAAGCATTCTTCTGGTATTTTTGTACATCTGACAGGATCAAAGCTAATGCAAACCTGTCTAATGCTTATCGTCCAGATATCCATGACATTGGATAAAAAAGTGTTACCCTGATAATTTTATGAATGGAACCATTCATCCAACAAGCAAGTCTTCTGAATGCTCACTTCCTTCACTAAAATCCATAACCTGGATTGTACAATTGTTTTTTCTAGCATATCTATATGGAAGCTTTTAATCCAAATGGATAAAAGCTACTGCAAGAAGTGTTAGTTTGGTATTTCTACGAAGAAACCATTAATCCAACAAGATAAAGCTAATGCAATCCTTGTTAATGTGAACCTCCTTCATATCTTGGATATGAAGTGTTTTTCTGGTATTTCTATATGGAATCAAAGACAATGTAAGCTTTTGCTAACATTCATATCCCAGACATCCATTACCTTGGATAAGAAGTGATTAATCTGGTATCTCTATAAAGGAACCATTCATTCAACAAGATGAAGCTCATGCAAGTGTTCCGGATGCTAACTTCCTTTCCAAATAACTGGAATAAGAAGTATTTTTCTGGCATTTTTATACGAAAGCCATTGAAGCAACAGCATCAAAGCAAACGCAAACCTTTCTAATTGTCATCTACCAGACAAATATTACCTAGCATATGAAGTGTTGGGTCTGGTATTTCTATATGGAAGCCATTCATCCAACTGGATAGAAGCTAATACAAGCTTTTCTAACGCTCATCTCCCATACATCCATAACTTGAGACAGGCTGTGCCTGTCTGGTAAATGCTTCAACTGTGTTACTAAATTCCTCTGCACTGACTTTAAGAAATCTGTATTACCTAGAAAACAAAATTAAAAATACATCAGCATTGCTATGTTGTACTGCATGTAAAGCTGGGCACTCACTACATTGTACAACGACAATGCAGTGTGAGTGCACGGCCTATGATTCAACTCTCCCAAAACAGACACCTAAGAAAACTAATTTCACTCTAAACCGGACTTTTTAAATTTTTTAAATTCCAATATCATGAAACCAGTGTAAACATAGGCAAAATTATTTTACAGAAAGTATTTGTTTAATGTAAATATTTTTAAGTTTGGTAGATACATTTCTGTTATTAGAACTAGATGTCTTAATACAAACACTCATTCATAAAGACTAGATAAAGCTTTGTAAATTATGCCAATTTAACTGTGTAGAAAATGAATTTCAATTTTTAAAATGCTTATAGAGATGATGATGATGATGGTAATGATGGTGGTGGTGGTGGTGGTGATGATAATGTTGATGATGATGGTGGTGGTAATGATGATGATAATGTCGAAGACGGCAGTGGCGAAGATGATGAAGATAATGATGAAGATGATGATAATGATTATGACAATGTTGGTAACAGTGATGATGACGATGACAAACTTACTATATTCCAATCGTTGATCAAATATTGGACTGCATGTTGGATAATTCTCAGGAATTGTCACAAATATTGGTGGGACAGTTGGAAGCCATTTATCCTCTAAAAAAAAAGAAAACATTTACAGTGTGCTAAAATTATGCATTCACTTTCATCCTCACAGTAAGGCATGTACAGTGCATCCGATAATTATAATGCTAGCATTTTTATTTAATAGAGATTCATCCAGCAATACCAGATTTTGTGTTAATGGAAATCCATTCTAAAACTGTATTTAATTTGTAGGAAGTATAAATTTACTACTAATGCCGTGTTGTGAAATCAAAATAATAATAATTATAATAGATTTTTATAAGGCGCCTTATATAGTAAAGTCTCAAGGTGCTGTGAATCAGATGTTACATGTTCATGACATTCTACACCCCAAAGGGTCACGTCATGTCCTGCTGCATGAAAAATGGGTGCTAAATTCTGCTGTCCACACCAGGGGATGTATGGACCAGTACACCGGGGTAACCTCCTACTCATCTCAAAAGATGTACTGGGTTCTTTATAGTGCAGATGAGCCGTGTGTACACTGATCCTACAGTTTATAGACCTTATCCGAGAAGACTTGTTCCGCCACCAGAAACATAGTGTGAGGGGGCCTCAAATCCATGCTGTTGTTTTTGCTATGGCCCACGGTTCAACATAGATTTATATAAAACTTTCATACACAAAACTGGGTTGTATTTCATTGCTTGGCATATGCATTATACTTTTAAACTGGGTTAAACGGACAAAAAAACAAATTACCTAATTTACATATAACATGCACATCTTTGCCTCGTGGATGGTGGGTGCTGTCAAGGACTATCCTGAATTTTGGCGGCATCCTGGCAACCTCCCCCTGAATGATATCCGGTATCTGGTATTCTTGGCTCATTTCTGACGATTTACGTTTTCTTGATGAACAAGGTGCACTGGAATAAAATTAGTCGATATAATTATCATACAGGCATAAATGCAATTTACAAATGTGACATAATTGATAGAGGTATGCCCATGTTAGCCATTTGCCAAGTCTTTGATGGTGTCTGGAATTCTCGTTTTGCTATAAAAATGCGGCAGAGCCAAGCAAAAGAAGACATCAGTTGAAAAATTGAGTTATTTATAGTTCATGAAACTACACATTATTATATCTAAAATGCAACAAAATCAGTTTCATATAATATTTCTGTGTGAAGTTATGAACAATCAAAATTTGAGCATTTAAAATGTCAGTTTTAAGAAAACTGAATTTGAAAATGACCTATCAGTATATTTTGACTAAGCTGGGTCATATTACATTGCATATTTATGAACATTTTTTGATCACATATCTAAAAATTTTAATGTAGTATAAAAGTTAGTTTTTGAAATAAATTAAAATTTGAAAAAAATTGACCATTTTTAAATTTTTGTCTATTGTGAAAAACTAGCTTTGCAACTTTATAATTCATTTGGATTTGTCACGTTGTCACTTTGTCACTTTGTCACAAATGACTATTTCGAAAACTTGATGAAAACAGAAACCCTTAAAATGGGTTAGGCCTGGCCAACATCTTGTCCAGTTTGCATTCAGGGCAGAATTCCAAACATTAATAACCATCAGAAGCTTACTCTGTGTGACATCCTTGCCATCAGCATTTTTTAAACTATTGTGTGGTATCTGTAAGTCGAGCGAAAATTTAATCCAGCCTGCCAGCATAAATCGTCAATGCAAAAGTGGCCGGTCACGTGGTATCTGTAAGTCGATCGTAAAATCAATTTTGTAGGTACACATCATATGGTGGGATTGTAATTTTTCACATTGTGATTTTTAAATTTTCTGTATCATACACCTATTTTTTAAGCAAAAATTTACAATTTTGCATCTATTTTGTTGGAAAATATAGTTGCAAAAATTATTGTACTTTCATTACCTTATTGGTGGGCCATGGATAGCTGTCATTGCAGAGCCAAACGTTCTCTGCAATGTATGATTTAACATTGGTGAATTAATGTACTGATTAATGGCATCTAGTAATGGCTGACATACTGACTGGGGCCTAGTACTTGATGAGATCGTTGCTGTCGTTGATGTGGAACTTGTAGGAGTTGTCGTTACAATACGGCTGCTAGTTGATGAACTTCCTCCAGGCTAAGTGTTTTTGGAAGACAAAATTATTTATTAGTTTATTTTGTTACATCCAACAGCGAGTTTTCTCTTCCCTTACATAATACTTTCTAAACCAAGTCTCACCATGAGACTTAGGGAATGGCGTTGTCAGGTTGTGGGGAAAGAACCTTGTGTGCAGGCAGGTTTTGGAAGGCAAGCATGTTAACCACACAGCTGCAGTGCAGCCAATGATGATGATCAAGAATGTAGCTAGAAAAATCCAAGGGTGGGCCAGCAACAATGTAAGGGTGGGTGGCATGATGACTAAAAAAATCAGAGACTTAGGGTGGGTGGCAGGTTAAATTTAGGGTGGGTGGAAGGCCTTAAATTAAGTTTTAGGGTGGGTGGAACAATTTTAGGGTGGGTGGCCCCACCCACCTCCGCCCTGCATAATTACATCCCCGATGATGATGATGATGATGATGATGATGTTGATATTTTTTGTTCGCTTTTTATACTTTCATTTTATTTATTTTTTTTATTCTGCTTTTTTAATTTATTTATTCTTTTCTCAGTATAGATTTAAAATACCACATAATTAGTATTTAAGGTCGCTATGACTTAAAGCGGATAGGATGTTTCCATTCAACTTATATAGTTTCTTCCATAATTTTACTCAAAAATAAACTATTTAAATAGAATTCAATTATTTACTGTATTGGTAGATTTGTGGAAATAAAGTGAACATTGAACATGATGATGGTGATGACGATGATGATGATGACGATGTAGTGATGATGATGATGACGATGAAGCTGACCATGATGATGATGATGGTGATGATGGTGATGATGATGCAAATGATGAACATGAAGATGATGATGACTATGACGATGATGACAATTATGACGATGATGATCAGACTGATGATGACCATAATGATGATGATGAGAAAGATGATGATATTAATGATAATGACCATGATGATGATTATGACGATGATGATAACGATGATGATGATAATGATGATACTGATTATGATGATGAAGATGATGATGATGATGAAAACAATAATATTGTTTTTATTACGTGTTTAAAACAGCAGCAATAAATACTCTAAATTCATACCAAAACAAAAAACTTACAAAGTTTAGTTTTTGCAGAACCTGTTCACATTTGAGTAATGTATTGAATGGGAAACCAGCACTTGGATTGACCAGGATGTTTAGAAGGTTGTTCAACTTATCCTGTTCATTCTTTCTTTCTGTAACAAAACATAAATAAAAATATATATAAATAATATAAATTCAACATCCAATCATTTGGTTATATAACAGATTTATTCAGCTCCAATTATTTTTGAAAACTTGGCTATTTCATTTCTGATTTTGTTTTTTTTTAAAATTTAGTGCTCCCGTCAGTACATACAAAAATATGTATATAATTAAAAAAATTACCAAGAGGATAATACTATCAGGTCAAAAGCCTGTTTAAATAGGGGAACTCGACATGTAAAGAAGAAAAACAAGAATAATGAGCTGTTGGACTAACTGTCTGATTAATCAAGCAAGCCGAAGTATGCAAGTAAATAATGCGCCTTTTTGAGTCCGTGTGAAGTGGACCTTAGAATTACACTCATGTTCCTGTTGTTGGGGTTGCTGTGATCATAACTTTAAAGGGCAGGTTCACCCAAAAAATTATCTTATATGTTTTAATTTATCATAAAAAGTATATTCAGCCCTGTTTCAGAATTTTTACGATTCATTTTACCTATCATAATTATTGGTGAAAT